>JAJHUR010136353.1:0-49295 GCA_027495735.1 Lutjanus campechanus | reverse complement strand
TGAATATCTTTTTGACGAACTAAATGCTCAAGTGAAATGAGCTTACTCTGAATTCACTGAGAGCCTGCTGGCTGTACTTGACTGCCATCTGTCGGTGATTAATGTGAATTGAATCACCTCCAGGCAGTGATGGGTCATTTTACTGTACAGCAGGGTACAAGTAGCCACAAGCTTCATTAAATCACACTTTAATTTGTTAGCTTATTGGACCCAGGTCAAATCTCGCGATAACTGATCCCGTGTACGTTAAAAACGCGATTTTAACTAATGGAAATAAATCTACGGGTGTTTTTGATTATCACAATCAATATCAGGGGGTTTTAAGTCCGTGCAGTTGTTTATCTGCTCATTTTAGTAATCCGGGATTCCTGTCAGTTAATTAATGTCGGTTGTTTTCGCCGGTGCGCCCCGAGAGATCAGTGTGTTTGTCGACAGAGCAACTTTCTCCATGATGTGACGTGTCTGTCGGAGGAAACGCAAGTGGAGGGAGATACCGTCACGAGCCTTTTAAACTCCGTCTTTCGGTTATTATTACTTTGATAGCTTTCTGTCGGTTAACTTCGATAAAAAAAATGAAGCTACAAGCTAACGGTGTGTGAGTAACAGAGGTTGGTGTTTTTTCAACGATTTGTTTTGCGAGTAATATAACAAAAAATGGAGTCAAGTTTCAACAGGTTTTGAGTACAATGAAACTTAGAGTAAACGTATCCAACTGAAGCTTTTAACCTTTTTGGTGATGGGCTCGGTGACTTCTGCTCTAACAAGGACGAGAAACGCGTTGGTGAAAGTGGGTTCAGAGCCGGAGAACCATGACCCGGAGAGGAGCCAGTCCGCTCCGGAGTCGGACCGGGCTAGAAAGAAGAGCACCCGGTTCAACGTGGCGAGCCAAACCGGACGACAGAGTTCCCGCCAGTCGCTGTCCGAGGTGCTGAGCAGACAAGATTCAGATGGAGTCAAACACACTGCGAAGAAAAAGACTTCTGAAGGTCAACAGAGCGGTGAGTTCAATGGTTAATTGAAGGCTATACTTACAGTAAGGTATCTGAAGTTGTAGTTACTTAAGCACACTACATGACTACTTGGTCACAGTACTAGTTACTTTACACCACAGACATGCAATATATACTTAAAGTTCATCTATGTTTGACCTTGTACTTCTTTGAATTAACACCGAGTGAAGGTCATATAGTGCACACTTTTTTTTTGATAAAGGCTATCACGATGATAGAAGGTCAAAATTATGACTTTGTCTAATAATTTAGATTTTTATGGACTTTAATGACATTTTATCTAATAATTTCCACATATTATCTCACTTTTTATGCACTTTTCTACTATATATATCAGGGCATTGAAACAGTAAACTTTCACCAGTACTTATAATAATTATAAATAACTATGTCCCTAGGAGTGTATAGGCTGTGGTGACAAATTTCCTCTGTTGGAGGACAATAAATTATCTTTCTAAAAAACACAAAAAGAGCATAATATATATTTAAAATTGAACCTGAATTGAGAAAAAGAATCAAATATGCATAAATGCTGTCTATAATGCTAACAGCTAAAACCAGTCTGCTTTATATTCTGTTAAAAAAAGTTTTCGTCTTGGTGCATATCAGACAATATGTATACGCCAAAACTGATATTGACAGATATAGAGGTGAGGCCAATATCGGGCCAATAATAATGACAGGCCAATATATCAGTTAGGTTCTGCTTTTTATTCCATAACTTTGACTCTAACTCATAAGTATGACTTTTATCTCATAACTTCAACTTTTGATCTCATAATTATGACTTACCATGGGGATGTGTTTTTCTTTTACGGTTGGAAATGGGCCTCCATAGGCCACTTTATAGGACAGTTTAGCAAATTACAAAAAACTTTTTCTATTTGTCTTTCGTGAAATAGTCATTTTCCAGTTTCTGAGGGCCTCAAATACAGCGGCTGTGTTACTTTATACTGCACATGTCTGTTGTTCAGTTCATGGGTTCATCTGTAGATGAGAGCAACTGGTCACTTCAGAGGATTACTGTGAATATGCCACTGGGAAAAAAGGTATTCACTGAATGAATGCTGAGCTCTTTGAAGACCAGCCTCAATGCAACATATCTCCACTCCCAAAGCATCTCTTTGATGTTTGACGTGTCCCTCAGACTGAAATAAACCAAATTACAGTCCTATTAATTTTAACACATTCACACGTGAAACTGCAATTTTGCAGACATGTGTTAGGTTGTTTATATTGACAATACATGGTACCAGGTTTTTCCAAAACAGTCTTGTGAATCCACACAACAAATTAGAGAAATAGATAGATATCACAGTAATGACAGATTTGAAAAGAAGAATGTGAAACTGAAATTTTGTGTTGTGATTTGTATTTTATGGGAGGTACATGGTACAGTTTCCAGGAGTTGAGAGTTCAGTGAATTTGCATGAAGTGAGCACAGTGGTGCAGTTCATGTACAAATTCCCTTTAACTGTAATTCTAAATGCCACATTTGTATTCCACAAACGTTTTTAATGTCTTTTTTGACAATTTTGCCATTTCTGTTACTCAGTATTTCCTTTGGTTCATCCTGTTTGTCTTCAACTCTCTCAACTGCTGCCACCTCTAGTTCCAACTCCTCACATATCTGTCTCAGAGGAAAATACTTCTCCCTGGCTGACTCCTAAAATACCATCCGTACTGTGGCGTTTCCATGACCGTATGACAGTATAGACTCCCGCTGAGTTTCCTCCCCAGTCCCCAGTGATGTTCATATGTGTTGAGGAGTCTCCTCCCTGACTGTACACTCATCAGGTTCCTCCTGAGGAACAAAACATAGACGCCTACCTCCTCATCAGTTTATCTGTCTGTATGTTCTGTGTTAGACAGTCCCAGTGGTGTACAGATCTCAACTACTGCTCAGTTCTGAAGTTAAGATTGCAGAGAACAGTTTGACATAACCTCTAATAACTTTAGACCATGGCTCTTGTCTGAGCCACCGCACTAATTGAGGCTACACACCCTCACAATTAGAATGTAAAGATGGTTTTACCAGTGTCAAGGCTGTTTCATCTATCTATCCAGAATACAAGAACAGTGTAGCAGGGTCTTAATGGGACATGTCTTACAGTCAGTCATACAATCAGGTGTAAATATAAACCACTGGAGAGATTCTATAATAATAGTGATGTTGAAGAGCTGCAATTACCCTACTGTTGATTGCAATACTGGCACAAGAACTAGGTCACATTCAGAGAGTTTCCTGTGGCGTACAAGGAGCTGGAGTCCCTCTCATAGCGTATATTAGTTATACTGAATGATATTTTAAAAGATTGCACATTTATATGAAAAATAGTGGAGTGAAGCTGTGTTGGAGATTACAGTGTCACACATTTTCCAGGGGAAATAAAGTACCAGATCTGCAGTCTTAATGGAAGAAATTGAGATTTCTTTCAGTTTCCTTATCTGTGCATCCTATGTGACAAGATTGCTATCTGGTATGACAAAATTCCGTTTGAACCTCAATCAGGCAGCTGTTGTTGCTACCAGTAGACATCTGCAACTTTGACCTTCAGCTTCCAAGTGTATAGATTCATTCATTCATTCATGGAATGAACACACTGGCTTAAAATCAACACTCTATATTTTCAACGTTATCCCAAATGACACAGGATTTTAGTAGCATACCTGTGAGCCAAAAAGTAATTTAGACATGTTTTAAGAGAGACTTATTAACCCTAACTTAGTTTTTATTTATTGTATATGCAGCATTTAAGACTTTTGTAGCACTTAACTTTAAGTCTGAATATTTAGCTTTTAAATATATAATTCTATATTATAACTATATTATAACACTCTCTAATGTAGTTGTGAACAAATGTAAGGACATTTTAAGTGTTCTTTTCTAACTTCTAACTTCTCCTATGAAGACACTTACTTAAGAAATACTTAAATTAACTCATATCTGCTTACAACTACATTATTGTGTGTTACAAACTATTTATTCATTGCCTAAATGGTACTTATACTTATATATTTTAAACAGGGGAAAATAAAGTGTTACTAACATTTTCAGAGCATTAAGTTATGAACCAGTGAATCTTTATGGGGATCCTATAGGAGGAATCGTATACCATATATTTACATCAGACACTGAAGGAAACAATGTATAACCCTGTATAAACATGCTCAAGTGTTGATCTTACAGAAAACACAGTGATAAAAATTTTCCAGTAGCTACTCTAAACACAAAACCCAGTGCTTGCTGCACAGTAAAACATTCCAGAAGTAATGTCACAGTGCAAATACACCATCATATAACATGTTCATTCAAAAGACATCTAACGGTGAATAATGTGCGTCAGGCTGCAGCCAGTACCTTCTAAATGAGTGTGTCCCTGCGCATGGTTAGCCAAAGCAATAGACAGCAATGTGTTTATTAGAAACAGGTTACTGGAAACTGTTGTGGGTGAAGAAACCAACATGCTGACAAGTGATTTTTTTTATCAGCCTATTATTTATTTCAGGAACATTAATACACAGGAAAATATAAAATCATACTGAAAAATGAAACAAACGGTGACACCACAAATTATGATATTTTAGAGCTCAATTTATCAAGTGAGGCTTTCTGGAGAACTTGAGTCTCATGACCTCTCCTTTCTCCCCCTTCTTTCAAACCCTGGTGATTAGTGGTTTTGGAATGGCAGACTAATGCATACTACTGCTACTACTATACTGTATGACAATGCAGGTGTCATTAATAAATTAAGAGGCATCAGCTGGCTAACTGGCTGGAAATCCATTTTGTAATTGGACACAATTGATCTAATGGGACTGTAAAAAGATAATACACTATAGAGGTAACATGAATCAATAAAAGATAAATGCTCTCAAATTTAATAATACAACAAGCCAAATGGAAAGTCTGTTGATCAATGGCTGTAATATGATTTAGAGCTGACTAAACATTTCAGTGTGTAAAATACAGTTACAAATTCAGACTAAGTTTCAATGATCTTTATTCACAAATTCCTTAATAAATAGTGTTTAATATGTCTATATAAATCAGTGGGACACTGCACATCAAACTATAAAATTTAGTCAACTAAATAATTAATTTTCCACAATTTTCCGCTGACATATTATATTTTGTCTGAAAGAAAATTAATGAAAACAATTTCTTTAAGCTTAATGCGCAAGGACATTATCAGAGCCAAGAGCCAAAACCAAGCTGTGAGACAGCAAAACAATACTGACCAATCCATTACAAGCCCAGTGATGGGTGATGTAGCCATGACACATGTCATAAGTAATTGATATCAATTTAAAATGACACAGGATCCAGCAAGTGTGCCCCATATGGCAAATATGTTTTCCATCTATTCCTTCATCTTCACATCCCATCCTTTCATCTCTGC
This sequence comes from Lutjanus campechanus, assembly GCA_027495735.1. NCBI lineage: Eukaryota > Metazoa > Chordata > Actinopteri > Lutjaniformes > Lutjanidae > Lutjanus > Lutjanus campechanus. Next base: position 43,882 of record JAJHUR010136353.1, on the reverse strand, counting down.
CTCACAGTCGGAGGAGGGCCTATGGAGAAGCAAGGAAAAGATGCAAGTGAGAGAAGAGAGGAGGCATAAATAAGGAACCAGAAGAAAAAACTCCTGTCTTTAGGCCAATCCTGTGTCATGTGAATTATGCTCATATGTGACTAAATTGTATTTGCAAGTTATGTTCCATACCTACATTTTGTGTCAGTACAGAAAGAATTGTGTTCATGTACAGTAGCGCAGTGAAAAGTAAGTGTGGAAGTCACAGAGATGGATCCCTACAACATGTATAGCTCAGGCTCACATCTGCTGTCATACATCTGGTTAGTGTTGACCATTAGTGATATTCACTCATGCTCGCATGTAGATCCTCTTACAAATCCTACTGCCTAATCAATATCCTGCATTCTAAATGACATACTTTTTCTTTGAACTTTTAGTGCATGCTGCAGCTGCCCTTACAAAGCATGCACTGTTGCATGCAGTATGCACACAACTGGGACATACTACTTCCTCATAGCATTGTGCCTTGAACTTTGGCCCTCTTGCTCATAAACCCATCACAAATGATTGTGGGTCACAATAGCCAGAAAAGCACAATGTTTTACTACTACAAAATGCAACTGGATGTGGTACAGTAAGACATCCCAGAATTTTTGGCATACTAAATTTGACATACTATGTATGCTAAATATCTTTCTGGCATAATAAACATTACAGTACATTAACAAGGGACTTAAAGCAGACTTTTAAAAGTTAAATTCCCATGTAACTAAAATTTCTTATATATGCAGTATGTAACTAATTACTGAATTTCAGTAATTGCACAGCACTGCTAATTAGTGACAGGCTATGTAAACAATCAAGGTTTCAAAAAAATCAACTTCACAAATGTTTTATGAGGAAGGAAATACGGATGCACCAATACCAATACCAGCGTCAGGTACCGGGCAGAATAACCGCATATGAACATACATAGGGTGTATCTAGTGAAGGATATTACTGGCATTTTAACTATGGAAATAGCAACAAATCACGTGAAGTTTTTTTTCTGAAGGTGTTGTTTGTACAATCAACACCCATGGCAAGTGTTTAGCTCTGCTGTCTGAGCTGTGTGGCCTCTGTGACCAGCAGTGTAATAATTTGCACTGCTCTGTCTCCAACACTACATGTGTAACCTTTTCATAAAAAGAGCAGAATATGTGCAGTTTTCTGACTCCATCAAAATAATACTGATTAGTTACTTTGATTTGTTGGCAAGAGGATGTCTGGCGTGTGTAGGATGTCTGTTCCTAATCAAAAGGTTTACATTTGCTGACCTAACACTCACCCAACTGGTTTTGCCTCTTTGATCTGGAACCATGCTGGTGCAAAAATCATTAGCTAAACTTGTGCGCTAGATAGCTCAAGACATCTCCCCATTTCCTGCGGCAGGATTCAGATGACAGTTCATGTAGCTCTCTGTTTTGTCAGCTCATTTCCCTCAGGTTTCCAACGCTGGCTAACATTACCCTTAAAGGTGCCTCTAATGAGTATTTAGCAGGGGAAAAGGCAAGCTCCCAGGCACCCTGTGTGTCTTAATTACATGACTGTGTCACTGTGGTGACAGTGGTGTGGGGACTGACAAAGTGTGTATCGTTCCACAGTCTAGGGGAGACCTCTAATGAGCTTGTTTTTCTGTCTGATTGCGTAGTTGTTGTCTTGAAACATTTTGTGCTATTGGGACAAATTACACAATCAAAAAGCTCCAAAATTGATCTCGTTTTAAGGAATCACACAATAAAATGACGATAAAATATGAGTTTATCAGGATCCAGAAAATTGAGGAATATGTAGGACTATAATCCAGTTAGCTATTTCATATATAATATATGTTGTTTATCCAAGAGTCAACATATAATTTAAAAATACTGATTTGATTGAATGGGATCTTTACTCACCATAAATAAGAAATGGTATTAATCTGGTGCAAGAGGCTTTTTCTAACCACCCAAGTTAGTCCTCACCTCCCCTTTCTCTTCACGGCTAATTATTGTCTATTGGTGATGGCCTGCCCTGGTGTTTGATGACCAGATCAAAGGTTGAGGGATACTCAATGGACATGCAGCAAAAGCAAGCAGGTGTGTTTTTGTGCCAACAATTCACTGTAGCAACAATCCACTGTAGCAGTTTGGCAAAAAAGCAAGTTAATTTTATTTCTAAAGCAGTATAAAAAATAATAAGTAATACGTCATTTACACAGCAGTTCTAACTGTTGCAAACATCTCATCAAAACATCAAAACATCAAGTTCTGTCTTTTGCATTATTCCAACAAGCACTGTCTGCACAGATGTAGGTGAGGAAAACAGACGCTGAAAATTACACAGTAAAATAAGATCAGTATACATACAATAAAAACCACACTAGCCTAATGAGTGGTATTTGCCACATTAACCCCTTGCATCCTCAGTGTAATGTATGCAACGTATGTCAGATAGGTCTCCCCGTTGCCTAGTGACAGTGATACCGCTCGAGTATTGACCCTTGAAGAAAATGGATCTTGACAAGGACTCAGCAGATGCATGGGTCTAGGATACATCTCCCAGAGCAGTTGTTGTACTACATGCTCCTCTTGAAATATGCCCTGATATTAAAACCAACATACATTATATATTGTGTTGAACATACAACATATATTGGATTATAAATTGTGTATTTTGCTTGACAGGTGTGAACCAGAATTCTTGGGACATACTTGGTATCTGTGTTGTTACAGTGTATCAGCAGCCACACAACTTAAAATAGGCTCAGTTGGTGGTCAGGTGGTAAAAATGTAATGAAAGATTTATTGAAAACTGTAAGATATTAATTAAACAACACACTGAAAATAAATTCATTACAATTCAAATTAAGAATTAAATTAAATATATTTAATAATATTTATCTTAAATATGGTGGCAGGCATCTTCATGTTATCATTACTGAGGACAAGGTGCTCACCGGCTGAGCTTCACAGACCCAGCGCTGAGCTAATGTTGTTGACTCGGTTGAGCCGCTAATTTCTTTCTTCCCCATCACTATTGCCTCCAGTATTTGGCCATCTCAAAAAACTTTCTGAGGTTTTTTGGCTTTTACCGTCCCTCCTTGACATTATCCCTAAATGTCACAAAATAGTGTCTGTGTTGCCTACTGTCTGGTTTAGCTTTGGCTTAGCTGAGGTGCGTAAGACCGGTAGTTGGTCTGAATACAGGCTAAAGATCTATAGCTCTGGCTGTGAAGCTGTAGTGTTTATTAGACCTTACAATAGTAATTGTGCCTTGTTGGAGTAACAAATGACATACTTACAATGTTGCTATTCATTTGATGACTATAGGGTCATCAAAATAAAGGGTTTATCCCTCAGTAGGGGTAGGGGGTAGGGGTAGAAAATATCTATATCAATATTTTGTATCGTGAATCTATGTTTTGTAGCACTATCAATTCTCGAAACATAAACATTCTTTATGTTCTTTAAAGCGTTCTTTATACTATGACAATTGTCCTAAAATCAGATTAAAAAATAGCAGTATATCACTTTGCTTACAGTATTGCAATGTATTGCAATATAGTGAATCTAAAGTATTGTAATATGTATCGTATTGTCAGATTTTTGCCAATACACAGTCCTAGTCTTCAGTTATGGTTTTGACCTTAGGGTGGTGCCAGATCCTGTGGGAAACATGAATGTGCTTGGTGAATTTCAGTACAATCTGCCCATTAAAATATCTAGCTCAACTGAGGACATTTTGTCCTCATTGTAGCACCGTGGAAAAGTCAGGATCAACAAACATCCACAACAAACATCTTCTATTTAATACTCCGTGCAAAGTTCACAGTTTGACCCATATAGGTGATGTTAGACAAGAAAAGAGTTTCTGTAATGCAAAGTGTTCATCCTAATACGCTGGTAATTTCCCCTGTAGTTTGTGATATTTCTTATTTACAGGTGAAAGCCTTAACCACATGATGGCACTTGAGGAGAGCTAATGGGTTACCATAAACATTAGGATCCATCCTCCACTGTCCATAAATGTAACAGTCTTGCTGTTGACTAAAGTGTTAAACAGACTGACAAACTGCCATACGCCTCCACTGTCCTTACATTTGTACCTATTGAGGCTTTTAACAGAATTATCTGTGAAAAACCTGCACTGCTGTGGTTTACAATGTAATATATAAAGTTACAGAACATCATGTCGCTTTCTAAATCCTCATGAAAATAAAAGCAGAAGCACCCTCCTTCAGTTAAGTGTATTATGTAACCTCCTCTCTAATGTCCATAACCCCAAAATACATTTAACAGGAAGCTTTGAAAACACTGCAGCAAACCTTGACCATTATATAGACACTTGAACACCTACTCTCATGGAATAAACTTTAGCACCTTCCTACTGCTTTAATTAATGTCCTGGTTAATTGCACACATACTTTTAGACCCACTATTCAAAGATGAATCCAATATTGGTGACAGGACTCTGCAGGAATACGATAATATCATTAATCATGTTGACACAACTGTGGCCTCAACAAGCTATTCATATTTAAATGTAGCAAACAAGAGCTTAAAAAGAATATTGTGACCAATTTGAGCCTTTCAAACAAATGGTTACCTGGGAGTCTGCTGACAAAGAGAAAGAATAAAAAAGTTGCATTTTTCCCACACATGCCCTTGTTAACATAAAAGCTAGCCTGGAACATTTGGATACTTGATGTTACACAGTGAGAGTGTTGCAAAATTAGGATCCCCGCAAATTGCTACATACAGTGTGAATTGGAAGCTGGGGAGAGCAGGGTGACAGGAGAAGGAGAGGATAAAGAGCTCTTACTGGAGCGCACAAAACAAAATGAGATGGAGCATAATTATCTAACAAGTGTATAATGTGTCCGCTGGAACTGCACTGAGTGACTCAAACTGGCTCTGTTATAATTGGATAGATCCCCTGAATGTGATCGACTTCCTATTCCTCAGACACTTAAACTACATCACTTAAAAATCATGCACTAATTACTGTATATAGAACGGTTCTGTGTGTCCTTATTTGTGTGTTGATTGTCTTTGTTTGACAGACCAAGTTTTATTTAATAACACTCACCCTTTGAGATTACAGACTCATTTCAGTGTTTGATCATTCACCAGAGTATGTTTGCAATGCAGATTTTGAAGTGGGTGTTACTGCTGAGATTTGCGGCCACACAGACATCATGTAGCATTTATTACTGTTCATTAAAGTGGGGATGTGTTAATGCTTCAAAATCCCCTGCCTTTGTTATCACATTGCTTCGATTGCATTGCATGCCACTTAAAGGAACACTTAACCCTAAAATTAAAATACATATTTTTCCTCTAGTCTGTAGTGCTTTTTTATCCATCTCGACTGTTTTGGTGTGACTTGCCGAGTTTTGGAGAGATCGCTGTAGACATGTCTGCCTCCTCTCGAATATAATGGCACTAGATAGCACTCAGCTTGTGGTGCTCAAAGTGCCAAAAAAAAAAAAAAAAACATTTGAAAAACTCGAAAGCAGTGTCGCTTTCTAAAAATCATGACCTGGTTCCTCTTATAAAGAGAGAATTCCTACATGAAACTTTTCACAACAAGGTTTGTAGATTATCTTGAATAACCAGGTCATGATTTTTTATCATGATGACACCGTAGGCCAGAGGAAAAATATTAGAGATGCACTGATTCCAGTTTTCTTGGCTAGTTTTGATTTACGATTTTTTCTAAGGGTTTGACCTGCCAATTCTAATTTTGGCAAATTCCAATTTTCAATCTAAGAGCTACAATTGACAGCATTCACAAACAGTTTTGCAACTTTTCTAATAAAATTAAATTGGATGTTCATAATAAAACACTGACTGTTAAATATTTATTAAATACTATTTTACTATTTCAGAAATCCTCCAGGTTACAGCCAGGCCTTATTATATCATTATATTAAGATTATGTACTTGAGGGAACGCAATCTTGCGGGATCTCTCGGGATGTAATTTCACGTGATCTCATGTGGAAGCAGACGTAAACAAACCAGAGACTGATGTGATGGAAGTTTGTTGTAGTGAAACTTTGCTGTGAGAAAAACAGAGTTTAATGAATCTGGATGAGAAAATGTTCGAGGAGACGCATCAACACAGGTTATTTATTCTTCAGCCAGAACAGGAGATGAGATTTTTACTAGTCTGCTGCTGGCTAACATTAGCCTGAAGAGCGAGAAAGTTTGCTGCTGTTTGGCAACACCATCAGCTGCTCAGCGGCTTCGTCTCCTTGTACACTCTCTTCTCTTTATCGTGTTCATGGAGTCTGTCGCTAACACCGACCTCATGCAAGCATGTGCGTGTGGCTGTGATCAGCGCTGTTGTGGGTGTGACGTTATGGTCAGTGTGTCTGCTGTGCGCATGACGTGACCATTGTGCAGAGCATGTGTGTCAATATGACCAGCACAGAATCGCATATGAGATGCTGATTGGCTGGTCACTGACTGGTCATGCTAAAAACTGGCCAATTCCATTCTCTGGGCGGTTGATCAGTGCATCCCTGAAAAATATGTATTTTTGATTTTGGGGTGAAATGTCCTTTTAAGTGAATTAGAAGTTTGTTTTTGTTTTTTTTTATTTAACCTTATGTTAATTGAATTGAGCTAATCCATAGTTACTGTTATAGCTCAAGGAAAGAGCAGAGAGGAAAAGGAGAAGAAAAAACAAAAAACAACATACTTAGGCCAACATTAGATTAAATTATGAGCAATTCTATGTAATATATAAAGAAGCAAAGAGGTTTGGTTTGTTGCAATGTTTTATCATAGAAGAGTCAGCAATATAAGTAGAATTAAACAGTGTTTAAGCATACTAGTGATTTGTACATAAATTAAGTATGAAATGACAATTAAAAGACATCATGTCTTGTGATCTGTCTGTGTGCTGTTATAGGCACATGTATTGAATTTAAGAGATGGTGTGAGTACAAGCCAGCAGCTTTCTTAAAGAGCACTCACAGACACTAATCAGAGGGGGAAATGAAACACAAGAAATTCCATAGCTAAATGTCAGATGGTGCTAATAAGGGGAGCTTTTTATCCTTTGTTGATCTGGTGTGTGCAGGTGTGTGCGTTTATGTGCATAGGTGAGGAAATGTGCACTGGGTAAAGGAAAGGTCGTTTAAATGAGCACAAAGACATGGATTTTTCCAGCATAACGAAGAAAGGAGCGTCCTTGCTCCGGTGTCATTTGCAGTAATGAACCAGCATTTAAAAGGAAAAAATACATAAATGTGAGTCAGTTTGTGCACTCTTGGAGATGTAACCATTCAACTGGGTACTGCAAAGCTTTATTTTCTTCTTTCAGAAGAACAGTATGTATGCTGTTAATGGGCTTCATCTTCCTGTGCCTGAGTAAATAACTCCTGCAAAATGAAAAGCAGTGGCATTGATTTAATGACTAGTCTTGACTCAATACACATAATCACTCTCTTGCTATCTTTCTTTCCACCTTTTTCTCTCCTCTCAGTGCTCATGCATCGATACACGTGTGACAGAACACAGATTTAGAGTCTGTTTTTGTATGTTTGAGTGTGTGAGCAAAACTAGAATAGACTACAGTAGGCCAGTGTTATACCAACTCTGCTTTTGCTATAAATTCTTGACAGTAGGAGGAGTCACGTTCATTTAAAGACCTCTAGAGATGTCATCTCCGCCTATCCACCAACACCACCACCACCGCCACCCACCACACACACCTACTGTACCTCTTGGGGAAGAGAGACGAGCAGAGAGAGCGGGGAGGGAGGGGTGGAGGGAGAAAGAGAGAAGAAAAACAAATCAAGAGCCATAAGCTCCTTGAAATGAGCTTGTTGAGGTGTGAGAAACGAAGAGAGCCAAAGAAAAGATATGTACAACAAAGCCAAGCGGGTGGCGAAGGACTTGAGAAAAATTCTCCAGCTCAGCGTCTGTAACGAGAAGTGGTGAGTCTTTGACAGTTCTCCACCAGCGCTCAGCACTAACCCAGAGTCGGAGGACTACATTTTCTTTTTCTCTCCAGGAGGAGAGTTACCCAAACGAAACTGAAAAAAAGACACAGCAACTGACAGGAGGCATTAAAACAGATTAAAAGGTGCAAGGGTGACCGGAGGGTGCCAAAGCGATGGAGGCTAACTCCAAGAAGCATCGATTCAGGAAGGGTCGGAGTGCTACCTTCAGCATTGACGGCTTCAATATCACCATCGGTAAGAATCTGCAGGGTAGGCAGAGCAGGAGGAAAGGTTAACTGTGTTTGCATGTGAGCTAGACGCACAAAAGTGTGTGTGAAAGGGAGCAGAATGCATGTGTGTGCAAGAGAGTGTGAGGCAGAGCAATGAGGCGTTCGGCAGCAACACTGTGACATCGTTAAACACATCACATTTCAGCCTCTCTGCACAACTCGCCACATTAGTCCATTCTACTGAAGTTGATGCTTGCCTCTGTAATGCAACTACACCATGGAAACAGGGGGGCTTCCGACTAAAGCTGTGTGCTGCTGACGTCACCAGGAATTCATTCTATTGTCTTGACAACCGGAGTGTTGATGAACTTATGTGCCACTTGCTGTGTTTTTTGTTGCGGCACTTGTGAAAACTCTCAAGAGCGAGTGTTGAAACAGTGGTGAAAACAGAGCAATAAAGGTGTTCTGTGCCACAAACTGTCGAGGAACTGTCCTCAAATCTAGTGGTCGGTTATGAGAAGTTGCTTTATAACTGTGTTGTGTACACAGCAATGTTAAGGTCAGAAGTGTTATGATAAACAAAATGTGCTGTGTCAGCCTTGTTCAATCTTATAGTAAAATAGAAAGTTTGCTCAAACTTTTTACCATGGGGCACTTTATGTTTACAAAAGGAAACATAATTTAAACCATTGACAAGTTTAAAGACTAATAACAAGACTAATAACATATACATTTTGCTTTTGGACTTTTGTCTTTCAAAAGCTGTTTCAATCACATAAGGTAGAAAACTCTTGCTGTAATTTTTGCCACACACCAATCAATGTTGTCACAGCAGGGGTTTTGCCACAGCTTACAGTAAACACCTGCTGCGACATCACAGGATATCCAGACTTCCAACAAGCTTGTAACTTTCAACCCACAGATACAAATGTCAACTTCAATATTAAATTCCAATTATGCTTTCATTCAGGATGAAGAAGATCTGGAAAATATGTGGATAGTTACTGTTTTTATCTTATATCTTTTTCATCATATTGTACTAATTAATAGTTTTCTGTCAGCAGTGGGCCAGGTGACTCTGTAGTGGGAAAGGGGTTGCAGGGAGAGACAAATCCACAAGGAACTGTCTCCCAACTCGTCTCAGCTTTACAAAATGTTTGAGCATCTTTCAGCTAATTGTTTTGGTTTTACAGTCTACAACCTTACTGTTTTGTTTCACTCTCACTGCTCTTATCAAACATGTTTTCAGATGGCAGCTTTTTTCTGCACACCCACTCTGATAAGTGCATAACCTGCCCAAATTCAAACAGCAGTGAAAATGATGCAATTGTAAACATAGTGGAGCCAGATATTTCCCTATGAATGCTATCCAGAAGCTTGACTCCAGATAAATGCTAGCATTAGTCCATCACTGCTGGATGTGTAAATAAGTAACAGTTTACTAGTAACTCATTCACCACAACTGTATACGATATCATGTGCCCCCTAGTGGCCAAAAAGTGAGCTAATACTTCTTTAATGTGGATGTGGAGTGATTTTGTCATCGAAAATACTATGAGGATAATAAGATTTCTTACAGAATCTAATCTAATAGGCTAATCTAATACAGAATCAACCCACTTACATGTGCAGAGGTTAACATTTAAGTGTACTAGGGTTCAGTGATGTCAACTGCCTCAATATTAATATGAGGTCTGCCTGTTCCATGACAGAAAAGCCGACTTGTTCACCAGCTCACCAATGTAGTCTCTGCCACTTCCCGCTGTTGCTCTGATGGTAACCTCCAACTGTCTTACTCAGCCAAGAAAATGGCTTCCATCACCAGTGCTGGGTGAGCATCCAACATACATCCCCATGGTGGATTCAAAAGGGCCTTTGTGTCTGTATCACATGTCTGTAACTTAGTTCTGTTAGTAGTTCTGTAACTTGGTTCTCTTGAAACAAAGTTAGCTGGCTAGATATATTGAGGAGGCTAAACTAAGAAAACAATAGAGCAAATAACAAAGGCATATTTGAAGGACACACACTAAAAAACACATCTTTGGTTCGCTAACTGGGCAAGTTTAATAAGAAAATAAACTGCACATGTAACGTTGCAATGTCCAGCAGCAACAGGTTCTTTTTATTTTTTCTCCCACATATCTGAAACCAGAGCAACTCCTGCCTCACAACAACTCTGAGCAGTACAGATATGCTGTATGTGCTGATGTACTGTATGCAACAGGAAGTGTTTATATTATGATGCATGCACACCAGGCAGTGTACCCCTTCTGCTCTCTGCTTTTGAATTCTTTGTCAAATCAAAGATTTTCTTCTAGATGTCCCTTAAGACAGCCAAAATCAACTTCCCCATGTTGGTCACTGCTGACTTGCTACTGCATTCAGGCAGGTTTCATGCATCATTCACAGTGCATTATATAAAGTTTCACCTAGGTTGAACTGTGTGCCATGAGCTCAGTGCTGTTGTTATTGCATAACGTGAGACACAGGAAATACTTGGTCGATGGCACACACACTGTACACCTCTCAGAGAGCAGTCAAACGTATCTTGGTGATATGAATATACTGATAAGAGGGGGAAAGTTTCAGTGTTAAGGACATGAGAACACAGAAACAGGAAATCATTTCCAGATATCTCTTTAAAAGCATTAAAAGCAGCCCTAAAAGATTTTATGATCCTACAGAAAATAGACTTTGGATTTTCCACTTGCATGAACACATCCTGTTACCTCTAAAAACCTGCCTTGATCACATGTGGCCTATATCACAGCCATACTGTCCACAAGCATGGCAGTTGTCATGGTAACCTACAAGTGTCACAATCAATTGTTCACTGGGCCTTGGTTTCAGTCTGCACAGCATTTTGCCAATCACCTCCTCTGAAGCGTGACTCCTAAGCGCTGGTACCTCATTGCCTGGTTGGACACCTTGTGTTCACTCACTCACTCTGCTATTAAACTCTGAGCCTCAACTGTAGCTGGCAGCCTCTGCTCGGATTCCAACTGTGGTGTTTTGCCGTATGTTAGGCTTGTTAACTTTTCTATGTTTCTGTTGATGTTATAAAGCTCATGTGGAGAGAACAGATTTTAACTTGTCAGAGTACAGAGGATTTTTTTAATCTTGTAGCTTGAGCAAAATTACCAAAGACCATTGTATGTCATTTATTTGATTTTTGAATTTGTGTCTATGTAATGACAAGTACAGTTTTTGCTTGGTGGCAGTTTTGAACAAAGCAAGGCTCTATGAGAAACAGTGTTGTATTTACTGACAAGCTGTCTAGTCTCTTTATTTCTTGAAGTCTTGTCTAGCCTTGGCACAATTATTGGTCTTTTTCCTGAGAATTATTTTCTCAATGTATCTCTCCAAACATCTGAAATAAGTGTAAGGTTATAAAATACACATTTGTTTATCAGTTTCTCCAACATGCCTTTCCACACTTATGAAATGAGTATAAAGCATAGATTGACAGCATATTCTTGTACAGTTTCTTACACATTTTTAGTGTTAATTATCTATTATTTGTATTGTAGTATACCATAACATAGTATTAGTGGTATACTGTATAGTATTACAAAAATGAAGATTTTTCTTACAAGAAACCAGTTAGATATTAATTTTAAGAGGCTTGTCTTATTTTTCTTTTGCATATTTATTATATTGCTCTTTAATAAAGTAAAAGTATTTCTTATCTGATTACGACTACTTACCCTAATTGATGGAATAATCATTTGAATACTTGATTGGTTTTGATAAAAGCCCCAGGCTTTTATCCTTCATAGACAATCTGAGAGCATGTAAAACAAGAGCATTTGGTCTTGAAACTTGAAATATGAATGACTCATAGACATGTGAACTACTGCCCCTCTTGTCATAAAGTAGACAAAATATAGCCATGCTCTATGTAGGTGTGTTATGAAAAACAAAGCTTAATAAGTGTCATAAGTTTTTGTTTTTTTTTGGCATATTTGGAAATGAAGCTTGGGTTTTATAAACAGTGTAGAATGATACATTTAATTGAGTATAAGAAATATATCACTTTAATATATCACTTTCACATAAGTTGTTGACAAGGTGTTAGCACTCTACCTGCAGGGCCCAGGGCCCTAAGCTCCCAAGGTCTTTTGTTCCCTGTAGGGTTTATGAACAATATGAATAAACAATAATGTAATTAAAACAGTAATAACAGTCTGTTGATCAAGTGTAGGTAAAATGTATCAAATGTGTCAAAGCAAAGCTCATGAAATGATATATGATGAAATTACATATCACAGTGAACTCTGACACCCACATTGCATAATAACTATAATTAAAATGTGACATTCTTGTTTTGTCCTACATGCCTCTCCCCCAAATGACTGAACACATGTTTAGATTGTCAAAATGTTAATAGGTTAAACGTGATTGCTGTGAAATAAATTGATTTTGTGGAAATAGTTAGTGTTTAAGGACTGCATGAAGGAAAAGGCAGCTGCGAAGCTCAGATTCACACACAGACTTTATACACATGAAAGGAAACTGTCTGTTTCCATGGTGAGGCCATGGTGCTGGTTTTCTGTGTCCCTTTTTTCTGATGACATACATGAAAAATTGAAAATTAAAAATTTCAAAATATTTTTCTACATTTTCCATAATCCAACAAATAGCAGCGTTTTCTTAGAGGTAAATGCACATCCTCAGGTTGTAATGCAGACTGTTTCTGCTGTGAGACAGAAAGATATTAAACTGCTTTCACATGCTGAATAATAGTTCTTGTAGTAAGCTGATGACCATGATGTGTAAAATTCCACCTTTAGTATAGAGACTAACGTCAGATAACAATTCAACTCATCTAATTAATGTTTTTAGATGCTTTTACTGGTTTGTCTTCATCAGCATTGTCTGACTCAGTGAACAGAGGGTATTCCAGGAGAGTGGTGTAATAAACCATGAATCCTGAGCTCTGAATTGATTAAACTAGACATTTTTTTTTTGGGTTCTAAACAAGAATTTGTTCAATCAAATCAAATTTAGGTTCATTCTGTCTAAAGCTCATTCACTGTGAAAGTTAAAAACCATTGTCACTTGAGTGCTCGTAAAACGATTTACAACATGAAAAGAAGAGGAGAGCTTCCTATTGCTCTCCAGTGGAGCAACACATATTAATGAAAATGTATGCACACTACAGACATATATTTTGGAAAACTACCAAATCAGCAGCTATGAAAGCGACCAAAGTTTGCACGGAAAAACAATTGTGTCAACACAGCTCCAGTCATAAAGCATAGTCCACTCTGTCAAGATTTACCATCAATGGGTGATATGACCAAAATATTCTATCATAGTATATTAAATTTTACCTCAAGGTATTTATCACAATACAGTAATTGTCATGTAAATTCAATTAAGAAAATGTAAAATAACCATAGTGTACCATAATTCATCAAATTTTATTTTCTTTTATTTGGTACCTCCATACAAAGAATAGCAACTTCCTCACAATTCACCTGTCACTTTCGACACTAACACATGCAAGTATGGCCCTTGGTAATGAAGTCATCATTGATGACTGTGCCAGCTCTAACCTTTTTTCTGCCCAGAGACAACAGCAAAAAAAATCTGATTGGAAAACTATTTTTTTTTAAAAATAATTAATGCCTCTCGCATTAACTTCACACAGATCATTATAGCAACTTTAGATAGAAACCAACAACACTGGTTCTGTTTTGGCTGGGGTACTCAAGAGCAGATGCATTGTGTGCTTGGAAGCTAGCGACATGCACAAGGAGACATGCCAGGTATTTCCCAATTCTGTTTGACTACTCTTGTCTCCACCACATCTCCACCCCCATCTCCAATGGGCTGCAAACCTGTGTCTCTGCTCTGCTCAGCTGCATTCACAGTCACTCTAAGTACCTGCTTGCTCTCTCTTGCTCGTCCACTCAATCCATACATGCACACACAGGCTCTGTCTCTTGCAGGAGCCACACTATTCTCATAACTCTACCACCCCTCCACTCTGGATAGAAATTATACCAGAATTCCAATTCAGCACAGTAAAATGCATGAACATGGAAATACATACAGATTTACAGTCCTTGTTTTCATTTGTCCATTCAAGAGGATTTTAGTAAAACTAGTAGATTTCAAGGCCATTGCATTGTGGCAGTCCATTTGTTGAGCGTGCACATTACAGTGGAGAAAAAACAACCTGAAAAGGCATTTAAAAGACTCATGTGACTTATTCAAAGCTCTAAATTAGCAATCAGGAGCCTATTAACTGAACTTTTATAAATTTACTCAAAATATTACCCTTTAACAAAAAATACCAGTTACGAGTTTTTTTTAATGAACATGTAAAATAAACTCTTAGCTTGAACTGCACAAAACCTTATTATATGTTTATGTGTATTACCAGCTCTGACTCTCAGATCATGTTACCCTGCGAGGTGGACACATTGTTTCCATTGAATGGTATACAGTATAATGTCATTTATTTCCCAGCCCTAGTATATACTATAGTGCATCTTGTTTGTCACTCATCTGTAATCTGATGGATGTAAAGCATGCTTGGCACAATATAAAAAATAAATCAAAAGTTGTCGTTTGAACTCTACTCTGGCCAACAGGCAAGATAAAAAAGTGTTTTGTTTTTTTTGCAATTAACATTCATCTTTTTGCCAGCCCCCCTTGGAACATTAACTTTGGCATCTAACCGCATTCATCTTCCAACAGTTACTGATGGTGTAATTTACTGTACATGGAAGATCTGCGGACAATCTGATTATTGTTATAAGCCTAAATCAAATGATATTGCTTATATTTATCACAGGAATATGATAAAGAGGCTATATGCTCTGCCAGTGGGAGAGATTTAATGAGGCCTGCACACATACACATACATCTTTAATATCCCACATTAAAACTTGCATGCCCATGTCCTCTAACAGAGCATGGCTGTCCGTTATCAGGAGTGTCACCACCACCCTCCACTGCACAATTTAGCACAATAAGATGTCCATTGTAAGACTAAAATAATAAATGTAGAACTGCAGACTGACATGATATTGTGAAGGACTGTGAAACTTCTTCAAGCTTAACTGAAGGTCATTCTTATCTGCTCATGAGCTGCCTGTAAAGGTTCATTTATGAATGTGAATGAAAAATACAGTCTCCACATGGAACACAATAGAGTCCAGATCACAAAGACAAAACTAGAAATGCAGTTAATGGAACACAAATTGAAGGTGGGTGGGCGAGTGTTGCTGATTTTAATTACTGTAACAGAATATTAAAACATTTTCTCAAGCATTTTCAGGACTAAAGAATTCTTAGAATGAACAAAATTAAACAAATTAGTCTTTATTTGAAGACAGCCCGGCCAATTAGAAAACCATTTTAGGAAATTGTGTCTCAGCTCTTTTATCTCAGAAATCTGCAGGATGGGGTTGAAGTGTGCTTTCTTTCTTATGATCCTCAGGGTTGGCATCATTCTTAGGGTTGACAAGTACCATAATAATGTCACATGACCTTACTTGGTTTAGCCCGAACACCTACAAGTCATGGAACCTATAAACTTTTATTCATCTCCTGCATCTGTCGCTAAGTGTAGGCCTATATTTACAATAATTTTGTGAACTGTGGCAAGGCAAGTTTATTTGTATAGCACTTATCAACAACAAGGCAAGAGCTTTACATCAGACAGAGAGGTAATATGAAAATAAAACATTAAGAAATTAAAATGAAATGAAAAGACGATGTAAAAAATAGGATTTTAGAATGAATAAAACAGTATCAAATAGAAAATGACAATAAGCTGAAATAAGACAAATCAAACAATATAATAAAAATTACAGTGCAGCTACAGCGCAATGGAAGACATGACTAAAACCTCCCAAATTTAATTTAGTAAAATATAGTGGTAAACAGAGAAGTTTTAAGCCCTAGTTTAAAAGAACTGAAAGTTGGAGCAGATCTCAAGTTTTCAGGGAGTTTGTTCCAGATATGGGGAACATAATAATTAAAAAAATAATGATGCTTGACCATGTTTAGTTTTGACTCTGGGGACAGTAAGCAGACGATCTGAGAGGTCTGGATGGTTCATAACATAGCAGCAGATCAGAAATGTATTTTGGCTCTGAGCCATTCAGTGCTACAAGCATACTGAAGAAACACGTGGACATTTGCAAGTTTTTCTAAATCCTGCCAAGACACAAGTCCTTTAATGCTTGGAATGTTCCTTTGTAGTGGGCTGATTTTGTTATTATCTCAGTATGGATGTTAAACTGTAAGTCTGAGTCCGTGACTACATCACGATATCTGGCCTGATTCGTGGTCTTTAATGTTTGCAGTTGAAGGTGAGAACTGACTTTTAATTGTTCTTTTTTGGCCCAAAGACGATTTCTCTTTAAATCCTGTAGGAAATTGTGTCACATCAAATCATTGAGTGCTTGTTCCAGGTGATATTATTATATAAATCTGCATTGTCTGCATAATTATGAAAAGATATTTAGTTGTTTTCCGTAATCTTCACTCATGGGAGCATGTAGATGTTGAACAGAGGAGCCTTGACTTTTGTTCATATGATTTAGAGTATGAACATTTCATAATCATGATTTTAGTAACCAGAACTATCAATGTTGTCAGTATTATTGCAGTGTAACATGTGTTAAAAGTGTTTAAAAGCTACTGATACACACTGAAATTATTTCATTATTTCAAGTTTTATATTGAAAACCTCTCTATGATTTGAAATGGCATCAGGTCCTTTGTGATGCCAGAACTTTCACTGATGCAAAACAAACCCATGTTGCATGTTGCACCTCAGAGACTGTTGCTAACTTTGCATGAGGTATGTAATGGTCGTATTTACTGTGAGTTTTTCAAATTGTGATAATCACAAATGTTTTTAACGGTATATTAAAGATAAAAAGGTAATACAAATTGCCAGGAATTTTATGTAACACAAAGTAGTCATTGTCCTTCAAATAGTATTCAAACAAGTTTAGCACTGTGCCAGGAATGTCCAACCTACTTTTCCAGTCTGTATAGGAAAATGTTATGCATCATGGTGGATGCAATACTGAAATCTGATAATACCAAGACTGAAAGTCATAAAAAAGACTGCACTGTATTTACATGGCCTGTAGATGCTAATGAATGCAGCTTGACATGAGGAGTTCAGCTGAAGACAACTAAGACATCTGCTTGCACTGGAGTTTGCACTCTAGTTTTGCACTCTTGTTTTATTTATGGCATTGTCTTCAGTGCCATAAATTAAACTTTAGTCGGCCAAAAAAGAACCGCAGCACATATAATCTTTATTTTATGATTTCATTTCATTTCATTTATTTGTTCAGATAAATGATTGGCAGTCATCACATCCTCAGCGATTACTGAAACTCTTGGATTATATACAATATGTAAATATACCTGTAACAGATATGGTGAAAAAAATAACTGAAAGCTGCTTACATAAACCGTAAAACACAGTAGATTTGGTTGTTTTAGGGATGTTTGTTTGTTGACTTCCTTACTGTGACTTTTACATACATAGTGGCCAATACGAGAACCCCAAAATCAATCACATTATTCCTCTGGCCTGTAGTGCTATTCATCCATCTTGATTATTTTGGTGTGTGTTGCAGAGTTTTGGATATATTGAATGCAGAGGTGTCTGCCTTCTGTTGAATAGAATGGAACTAGATGAAACTCAGGTTTGGTGCTCAAAGCGCCAAAAAATACATTTGAAAAACTCAACAGCAATATTCGTGAGAAGGCACACATTTCGATGGTCAATATCTGCAGAACTTGGCAACGGACACAAAAGCAATATAGATGGATACAAAGCTCTACAGGTCAGAGGAAAAATGTGTATTTTTAAGTATGCACCTGTTCAGGCATGTACTGTTATACAATAGTCATTCGTGCCCTCAACAACTATTTCTGACCATGTCATCAGTGTGTTACAACAGAAACCAGGAACAGTTGTTGTTCAGAGTCGTGCAGTGTGAGTGTGCATAAGTCTTGTTCTGTTTCTGACTGCAGTGAAGTCTTCGGATGTTGTGTATCAGTCAGGTCAACTTCAACAAGTTGTTCATTCTGAGATGCCCCTCTGTATACTGTTGCTATTTTCATACTGTGCTTGAGACCTGGTAAATTGATTCAAATTAATAAATTTTTGCCCAGCAACAGCATTATCATCAACACTGCTGTGACGTGTGTATATTTCACAGTTCTCTGTAAACTCTACATACTGTGTGCAGTAGGGGTGTAACAATACATGTATTTGTATTGAACCGTTTCGGTACGCGACGTTCGGTTCGGTACAGGGCTGTGCACGGGTGAGTTCACGGGCCGGAATTTTTTTTTTTTTTGGCTCACGGGCCAGAAGTTGCGTGTGTTTACGTTCCGCCGCTAACGTGCAGCTACACGTGCAGCTACACTTGCAGCCCGTGCGCATGATGGCTACTGCTAGCAGTAAACCGGAGCTTGAAGACCCTCCCCTGTCGCTAAAGTCTCCTGCTTGGGAACACTTCGGCTTCCTGGTTAAATATTGCAACGGAGAAAGACAGGTGGATAAAACGAGGGCGGTGTGCCGACACTGATCAGCTGAGATCAGGTATGTCTCCGGCAACAGGACAAACATGCTAACTCACCTAAAACGGCACCACCCGAGTGTAAATATCACCGCTACAAGAAGAAAAACCAACATAGTGCAAACGCAGCTGACCTCGGCATTCAAGCAGCCTCTCCCTGGCAATTCAGATCGGGCCAAAGCTATAACAAGAGCCATTGGAGTTTTTATAGCAGCGGATCTAAGACCATATTCAGTTGTTGAAAATCCTGGTTTTAAACACATGCTCAAGGTGATTGAGCCCCGGTATGAAGTACACCCAAATGAACAACAAGAAAATTTAGGTTCTGCTTTTTGTTCCCATACTGTATCGAAAATGAACCGAACCGTGACCTCAAAACCGAGGTACGTATCGAACCGAGATTTTTGTGTATCGTTACACCCCTAGTGTGCAGTGTTTAGTGTGCAGAGATTCCAGCAGGGCAACAGCCTCTGAAGTGGCAGCAACAATTATAGTACTTTCACAATCACTTAAATCACACTTCAAGGCACTTCTAGGGTTTAATGGAACAATAAATGACCTTCCTGACTCTGTTTGTATTACAAGTTTGCTTTTTTTGTCCACAAGACTCACCAACTCTCCTGTTTATTTCAATTTAGAAATAGTTTTCCTCTGGGACACCATATCGCGATATAATGATATTCAAAATCTAAAACAATATCTTGCTCATATTACGATTTTGATAGCATACTGATATGTTGCCCAGCCCTATCAGTCACCACTCAAGAGTTTCCCATAAGCATGTACATAAGTGGCATCATTTGATTTTCCTCCATCTATGTTTCTTCCTCAGTGGCAAATGAAGACGGGGACAGCTCCACCAGGCCACAAGCCAGTTTTTCACGTAAGTTTAATATTCACTCTGTGTTAATCATGCTTCATTATTACTCAAATCACTAAATTCATTCATTTAATTTCATTTCACCTTTCAGATCAAAGTAGTAAAGGGTAAATGGGTTAATGAAGTATTAGCTACTGAGAACTCTGACCACCTTATCAAAATAGAGGAAAACTGAGTTTCATTTCTTTACCAGAGCTGAAAAAAAAGATAATGAAATAATTTAGCTGTCACTAACCATAATCCACCCACATGCCTTGATGATAGAATTAATCAGAAAATGTTTCCTACTGAAGGTGGAGAGGGGAGAAAGAGTAACTATGGTTAAATGATCAATTGTTATCTTTTCAGAATATTTGTTTATCTGATGCTTTCTATTGTTTTAACAGTAGAATACAAACATATGTAGGGTTGGATATTGTTGAGATCAAGAACATTCAAACACGCCTTCTTTAATTACTAAAAAACACTATATTAACTGTTAACAGTGACTTAATTATATAAACAAATACAAAACTGAAATGCACTTATTTACTAACTAATTAATACTTTTGCAGAAATATGATCATAGTATCACCATATTTGCTGACCTGAGGAAAGACTGCTGTTATCATCATCAATACACAGACACGTCATATCCAGTGTTTTACATCTATGCTTCTCATCTCTGGGCTCAGGGACGCCCCCACAACCAGCTGATGTGCTCGTCATAGAGTCACACAAGCACAGAGCGGAGTGCATTTCTCTGTTTATGAGTGTGTCCCGTGTGTCGCACCCCCCTTTTACACTTAAAAAAACATTTTTTTTGCACGTCCTGCTTGCCATTGGAAGAGTGAAATACAGTGACACTTTAGGCTTAGCTCCACATTTTACCCATGTTCATAGTAGCTACTGGCTAACAAAAGGATAACCTCACGTCACCAGCTGCCAGAGCCATATAGAGTTAGTGCTGCAGTAACGTTAACAAGGCATGTGTGGTGAAGCGTCTGTAATGTCTACACCAGAGGGCAACTATTTCAATCGACAGCTCAGGTATGTGACACCAAAATGAGGAACTGTAATCTGTGATGTGATTCAACCCAGTCAGTATTGGCACAGAGTATCGGTACCAAACCCTAAACATATGACACATTTACTTACCATGACACTTTAAAATCTGTAATTGCTGAGATCATGAAAATGTGGGGATCTAAAACTGGTTTATTAGCTGATGAAGGCTGATAAACCCTCCTCTAAAGAAAACTTGGCCACTTAGTGGTTCTCAAACTTTTCTCAATAATATAACTGTTTTGAAATATTGTTTCAGCCAAGTACCCAAGTATATAAAGATGTACAGTAGCATGGGACCAGCTTAATTGAACAGCTCTGTTTTCACTTTCTTTTCCACTTCTTTCTGTGTTTTGAGCTGTATTACTGCTATGTTTCAATTTTTTTTTGTCATTCAATATCACAACTGGCTTCCTGCTCACAGTGAATGTGATTGCTTAGTTGCTTTTTTCTTCTGTGAGGTTTCATGATGACAGTTTTTTGGCAGTGAATGATTGCATTGAAAAGAGGAATATGGAATATAAAATGTGGTTTATTGATCTTAGATTTTCATTTTTTATTAATTAATTGTAGTATATTATTTTAGGAATTATACATAACTTATATTCTTTAAATGCAAATTTAAAAAGAAATCTCATATATCCCTTGCATTACTAGTTGAGAAAAACTGGCCTACTGCACTGTGGGCTGTGCTGTATTTAAAGATAAACTAGCATTGACAACATACAGCCACATGGGGGCAGCATTGCAAAGGCGTTCAATTCTCTACTACCTTTTACTGAGATCCTGAAAGCCATGTATTGTCAGTGGAGATCTATCAGTTCTGTTTTTGTATAAATATAAATTGTGTATACAAAGAACCACCTGATAAACAAATGAAAGCTTGATTCAAGGCATTATATATACAAAGACTTTCTTTTTTGGTTGGTTTTTTACAGGCTCGAAGTCCCAGAGTGCTTTGTGGAATGCCATCACGGCAGGGATGGGGATCAAAGGCAAAGAGCAGAAGCCCCCCCTGAATGACCCACGAAGTCCTGAAGAGATTCTGGCCGATGACCTTCCTGCAGCAGATGAACCAGATGCTACAGAGAAAACGGCCATCAGGTTTGCTTCTATCAGGCTGCTTCAGCAATTACGAGAAAAATGTACAGCTTATTATTCCTTAATTATTATAAAGTAAAAACCTCTGTGCTGCTGCAGTGGGACACTGACAGTCATGTCCAGCTCATTATCTTACACAGGTGTAATTAACATACGATCAATATTCCTTTCAGTATATTGAGAGGAAACAAGGCAGTGTATACAATCAGGCATCATTCTACACTGAGTATTCATTTTGTATTTTTGGATTCTGATTAATGTGAACTTCATTATCAAGTTGGCAAGATCTGAAGTAGATCCTCTGCTTGCTTTCTATGGAGAGGATAAGCTTCTGTTTGACATTTAACATTCTTCATACACACACACACACACACACACACACACACACACACACACACACACACACACATACATACATGCATACATGCATGCAGAGACACACACACAGTGCTAATTGCTATGTGTGGCTGCTGACCTCAAGGGATGTGGGCATGATTGATTCCACCTTGATAACAAGGACTTCAAACCACCATTAACATAATTTGTTGTCACTTTTAGAATATTGAACGTCTTTTAACGCCTGATTCCAATTAACCTTGATGGCTCCAGAGACTGTTACAAATGTCGCAGGTGGTGAGAAGTGAGCATTTGTCACAGGATACTAAAAATGCACCTAGTATGTGATAACAAGCTTTTGATTGTATGCAAAAGAGACAAGGAGTTATGGCAAGCCATTTCTTGAGATTTTTTTTTCTGTGTATTGCAAGTACTCACAGAGTTTTACAATTTATGGGGTGTTTGGTGTGAGATTGTGGAAATGGTCTAATCCTCTTCCTCTCCTTTCCAAAGTCTCACTCATGCTTCCTCTCTGGTGCTTCTCTATGCTATCTCAAATTACAGCGCTGTTGTTCTCTGCCATAGTCTCCCCACAGAAAACAGGTCCTTTTTTCCAGAGTAGGCTATGACAAGGAGAAAGTGATTTTCCACTTGACTGGACTCAGTCTGTTCCTTCGTTTAAAAGCTACAGCCTAGATTTTAAAGAAAAACATAGCCAATGCAGGGACGCTAAAAGCACTCTCACCTTCCATAGAGGAAACAGTTCATTTGTCCACAGAGACAGTGACTTATTTCAGTGTCATATATTGAGATGTAGCTTTAGCTTTAATCAGGGTGGGGAACAAATGCCAAGCACAATCCAAATCCTACTAAATCTTTGGCTGAGGCTGAACAATTTGCATAACTGTCTCCTGGAAAGGGAATGATTCATTTCAGTAGCAAAAACAGTTTAAATATAAGTAAAACAGGCTTAAAAATACTACTACCAGACAATTTCATGTTTATTAAAGGTATAGTTTGGATTATTTGATGTGAGGTTTTATTAGGTACTTATCAACCTACAACCTACGGTAGATTCATGTCGACAGACTCCAATTTTGAATTTGCAGAGAGGAGTGCCAGCACGAAGTACTGCTGTGTGTCACAACAAAAGGAATTTTAGCCACTTAGAAGGTCTGTCTTAAAAAATCAACATCAGTTTTAGTGTACACTATATTTAGAATATTTTCAGTGCTTTTCAACAGGAAACCACTGTTATACAAGCATTGCAACAAGTATTGCTGTCTCCAAACAAACCAAACTCTACAGGCCAAATCAGCAATTTTACTAGGCAGGACAAGGGGTTTGCTAGTATACTGCTGCCTTGATCTGTTAGTTTGTTTGTGTTATTGTGTGACCTTGGTATTTTAAAAGGATTATTTGGATCCACCAGTGTTCCTCATATAAAACAAACAAACTATCCGATCAAGGTAGTGGTAGACCAGCAACTAACTTGTTCTTCAAGGTAAAATTACTGTTTGACTGGTTTGGAGTGAGTGATATTTGACTTATACAACTGTGGTTTCCCACCAGACAAGGCAGTCTGACGACAAAGTTCAGTAGTAAAAAAATATAGCATACACTTAAACTGATTTTTTTTTTTTTTTTTTTGTAGATGGACCTTTGTAGTTGCTGACTTCGTCCACCGCAGTTCATTGCTTAGCTTCAAGGGCTGTCACTTTTTATTTGAAGTTCGAACAACGTGGGGGGAGAAGTTCATATTCGAACTGTAATGTATGGTGGCCAGGAGGTGCAAACATTACCTTGTGGCTCCTGGTGCAGAGCGCTGTATCAGGAGATGTTATTACTTTAGCTCTGGTGAGATTGAGCCCAGCCCAGCGTGATTTTGACATTTCTTTTTCTTAAATTGGTGTTTTCATAGGTGTCTGTTCTGTAGTGCTTGCTTATACAATAATTTTTGCCGCAGTAGATATGAATTGCGACATGAAAATCCCGAGTAAATGTGTTTGTGAATGTGTGATGAATCTGGTGACAGGAGCATACACAGCTCAACACACACACACACACACACACACCTCGACTGTAACCAGTTAACTTGAAAACCAGAAGGGCTACAACACCGGCTTCATTTAGTTTGCTTTTCAGTGACCTCACGCTGATGTGTACACCGTGTAAACATGACATCATGTCCACGATTACAGCGTATGAGTGGCCCTCATTTAAATACTGTATGCACTTGTCCACAAAACGGGCAAAACATCACACGGTCGCTGTCCATCTCCGTCCACTGACAACATCAACAACTCGAATTGGTCTGCTCCCGTTATCACTTCTGGGTCAACCCTGGATTTGGAAATCAAAATAAGCTAGTAATATTATGTCGTTTGCTATAAAAATAAAACACCAGTGAGCAAAGATGTGTGGACATTCACGACACCAAAGCATGATGTGTTGGACATGCTTTAGTAACTTGGTGCAAAGTACCTGTTTACTCTACAACAACGACAAATCTGCAGACTCACCTGCTAGCTTGCCGCTGGAGTGAGACAGCAGGGTCACCACAGACTAATGTAACAATATTCTGATGTGTTAAAACAGCTGGGGAAGGGAGGATTCATTCAGATTCCTTCTAATGAAGTACATGTAACTTCAAATTCATTCCAACTTGATTTTTGGAAAAAGTGACAGTCCTATTAGCTCCTGTGCTGGTGCTCCTCTCTGCTTCTTGTAACTGGGGACATGCCGACCGCTATCTAGTGTCACTAATACACTTCACCTCTTTTGTTTTGTTGTATGATCCATTCCATATGACTCACACTTCATTTCCTTCCTTTATGCTTTTGTCTGGGAAGTCCCACTGATGTATGTGGCCGGCGATAATGGTTAATAGAGGACAAATCCATGGGGAGTAGCAGGGATCTACATCTGAATGACAAATGGTTAGATTGTGGTACAAGGTGATTAAATGAGCGCAGAACTAGCAGTAATCCATAAAATGATGTAACCACTGTGTCACCTCCGAGGCCAGAGCTGGCTGCTATCCTCCAGGCGATGATAATTAGATTTTATTGGCGATTGGAGAGGGATCACATGATCTGTGGCAGGACGGGACTGAGGGAGTTAAAGGACAGTGGATATTGGCTGTCATAAACTGGGGTAGAAATGAAGGTAAAAGTCTGCAGAGGTCGAGGTGGATGTGGTGAAATTTAGACCATTTTGATTGTGTTTTTAAAGCATTCGGCCATTTTGATTAAACTCCACAGTCAATTTCCCTTCGAGTATCCTAGCGGCTAATTGAATGTTCTCAGCCGGTTGTAGTTTTCCACTCATCCCTCAGTTTACAAAGCTCCTTCATTATCTTTTTGCAGTTTTTCCATCTATTGGCAGATCAGCTGAATGGCTGCCCAATACTTCAGACACATAGCAGCTGCTTAAATCATTTTAGGATTACAGTTTCTGCTACAACACAATTGAGTGTATGCTTAGTAACACAGTGAGGGACAGAAAACAATATGCAACCATTAGTGTAGAAACACACTGACTCATCTGTGCGGCTGGTGTCATGCTGGTGTTTCTGCTCATTAGAGATGCCTTATGCATTTTAAAGCACTTGCTAGCTATTGAATGGGCTATATGGGTTTTTTACGCAGGAGGTGAAACTGGTGATTTTTTTTTGAATGGGATTGTATATAGCAGACTGCTTTGTCATTGTTTATCCGAAAGTCCACAATCACTCACACTTTGCCAGTTGTAGCCTACTTATGTTGTTTATGCAGTGTGACTTTTCAGCTGTGTTCTGTTTTTGCAACTGTACTAGTTACTTTGTTGCAGATACAAGTTTTAACTCTAATGTTTTCCTTCTGACTCAAAGCTCAAGGAAATTTGGCTTGAAATAGTAACAATGAATATATGATAGCAAAGTTAGGTGTCTCATTAAGCATCCACAAAAATTTAAGTAAAAATAAACGTTCATAGCTATTAGAAAACTTTGTTGTACAAACAATACATTTTGCTTTTTCGACCATTTCTCAAGACTGTACGTCTTCCTTAGGAGTACCAACATGGAAGCAAAGCAATGTACTGCTATATCAGTTTAAGTGTACACTATATTTTGAATATTTTCACTGCTTTACTTTGCCATCAGACAGCCTTTTTTGAGAGGGAACTAAAGCTGCCATCTATGCTCTCTTCAAAGTCACCTGACTCAGATGACAAAAACAGTAATATTTCCTTGCAGAACACATGAGTTACTGGTCTACCACTGACTTCAGTGTTTCAAGACATTAGTTCGGGTCAGTTAGGGTCTGTGTTCTGTGGGGAAAAAAATTCTGTTTTAAATGACAATATTTTCTAATTTCTAAAACCTTTAGATGCTTACTAATATGTACATATGACTCAAACTGATTAGAGGGCTTTTTGGGATTTGGGTTTCAAGTGGCTTTAATATAATTTATGTACCCATCACCTCACATTAACAAATGTGATCTTCACATTTTCCATTATTAAAATAGTCTACATCTCCCTGCTGATGAACCTGACAAACAATTTAACTGTTCTCATTTAGGTATCAGCATGAGATTTCAAAACAGCATCTTTACCATCATTTCCTTGGCTCTCATCCAGTTTGACTTGTTTGATTGATTGATTGAGTTTCATTTCCAACTCTGCTATGACAGCCAAACCTTTAAAGGGGTAAAACACAAGCAAATAAAGCCATTAGAGTTATGTCCATTCTGGTCCCAAGAGAAGTGGAATTGAAAGGTTTTGGGCAAAAGATCAGTAATTAGTCATTAGTTAAATTGACCCGTATATCAGAAACAAGTTGCTCTGTTGTGATTTGAGTCCAGGACCCAGCGGCTTTTATTACATTTGATAGCCTAATCATTTGACCATGGTAAAACTCAATTACTAAAATGTAATAACTGTAGGAGTGGTGTAATTTCAAAGCTCTTAGTGGAAAAAAATAATGTTAAAACTACTAATTAGCGCATACTAATTTACTGACAAGAACTGATTGTGTAATTTTAAAAAGTGCTTGATATTTATCCAGCAAGAGTATAAAGAGAAGTGGTTTCATTCACCTGTTTTTGTATGTATTTTTAATTTGCACATTAAAAAACCCTGGATTCAAAACACTATAAAATAGAAAAAAAAGTCAAAATATTGTTTACATGACCAACGGTTTATTTTGATGTGTCCAGCCTAATATTCTCAACACAGTAGGGGATGGAAACTAGCATTAATGAGCGTTGTCTTTTGCTGGATATCTTTTTTGTCAAAATGTATGCTACATTTGGATGAAAACTTGACTCTGTTTAACCAGGACCAGTACAGTTTACAAAGATGACTTGAAGTTTACCAAACTGCGACTAGTGTCATAAAATATGTATGTGTTGCTAATTTTCAGTGACTAGTGCTTTTAAGGACTAAACAGCCTTTTTAAAATTAAGTATTAGTAGTAATTAAGTATTCTCATGTCCACAAAAAACAGGTGTTTTTCCCAGCAATTTGTTCTTTTGTCATTTCAAAGTTGTACATGGTAGCATCAAAGCTGTCATAAAAATAGACATGCAGTAACCCGACACATTCAAATATAGTCATGATCACATGTAGCTGAAACTCTAACACTGTGGTCAGTTGTGTGATATATCTGCTGGTTAATTGGATGCTGGGTGCCACTGTGAACTTTCCAGTTTATTAAGGCAGCTGTCTCCTCCGTGGTAGCACACAGTTTCGGAGGCTGACCCCTCTGTTGGCTGCAGCCACAGGTTCACGGACCCCCGCTGACATCTGCTCTGCAGTAACAACCTCCATCACTGGCCTCACTAGCTGGCTAATGAGCCTCTGCTGGCCAGTGTGACTGGAAGCACACAGGCAAATGGCAGAGATATTCATCAAAATGACTGAGGTGTGACCTCACAGTTATGATGTTAAAGAGCTGTGTCTTTTTTACACTTGGGTTGTCACAATACCAAAATTTTACACTTCGATACAATACTAGTATAAGAAAACGATACTCAGTACTTCTTTTGAGACCACAGCAAGAAGAAAAAAAAACACAAAATAGGATCATTTTTTCTGTCTTTTTTAAAGTAACTGAAAAAAGTAATTAAGCACTGTTTGGATTTGCTATACTGCTATTTAAATTTCAGACAGGACAGTAAAGACTTAACTGAACTGAGTCTTGAATGAAATCTTTTCTTTTTCATAACTTACATACTCCAGTACTATCAAATGTTCGTATTGTATTGTATTGTTTTAAACATGGGGTATTTAAAAAAATATTTGTAACTACACTGTTCCAATGAAATAATGTTAAGGCATCATACAGATGTCTTTTGAAGATTTTTCAATCTTATTCATCAGCAGGCACCATGAAAACTTTAAGATAAAAGAAGTCATAAAAAGAATTTGAGTATACATTGTTAAAGCAAGTCTCCAGACAGGCCCAAACATTAAAATCTCTCAAGCTAGTGTCTGTTGATAAACAGGCCCAACATCAAATTATCCATGGAAAGGCACATCCACAAACATTATTGACAAATATTAAACAAATGAAAGCACAAAATAACAAATTACAGTGTGCGCCTCTTGGAGCATGCCAAATATGGTTATTTTGGGACTGTATATTTTTCCTCTGCAGCTGTGTTAGCTCTAACCCATAATTCACAGGTGTGCCCTTAACTAAACTCTAGTCATGATAACCTCTTACATTCAAAATAAAAATACAGCTTTGCATAAAGGGCACTATTTTTTTGTTTGTTTACCAAATATTATTTTTAGGTGGTATTTTTTTGACAATTTTTTCAAATCAGTTATCTGTTTAACATGTTATTTATTACATTTTAAATTAATTTCTAACAACTGTATGAACTCAATCATTCATGAATTTGTTTTGGCAGAAAATATAAAATAAACATCTCAGTAAAATCTCAATGAAACATGACTCTCAGACACATACAATATTTAAGTTGATACTTTTGACGGCTGTATAAAAATGGGCAGTGTTGCAGCAACAGCAAACAAATATATATGTGTAAGTGTAAATGGGAATGTAACAAACATATTTCATTTTAGAAATAAAATCAATATGTAAAGACCTGATAAAGGTGAGATAATGACCAAATATTGTAAAATATTATTCTGCGCTTTTTGAGAAGAGGGGTTAAAGTGTATGTTTGAATGAAATCTGCTGTTATGTGAGCAGACCATTATCTTAATAGGCTAAAAATACATTAAGGACATTTCTTTGAACCTGCCCTCACCCTTACCTCATAACTCCTGACCTCATTCAATAACTGCATATTCACTTTGCCCACATAACAGCCTTTAAATACACTATGTGAATTGCAAGCCACTCACCCATACACTCCTCTGTAGGCTTTGCACACATCTTATTGTCAGGTTAATATAGTAATAGGATCAGAGCAGTTACAGGCTGCGAGGCACTTAAGGGGCCAGCAGAGTTTTTTTTGTGTGCACAGCATAAATTTAGTGTGATGTTTTTGTCACTTTGAGCTGTGTGAGTTACAGTGAGTGTGGCGTTTCCTGAGTCTTGACCCTGAAGTGAACTCTGGGGCAGAAAATCACCATCTATTGTGGACTATTTCATGGCGGCCATAATTTGCTGGAGACACAAGTTGGAATGAAATTTAAACATGTTGGCATGAGCACTCGTTTTCACAAACACTGGCCTTGAAATTGCTTTGGTGACATTACATGCAAACTGACCTTAATAATGTGTGTCTGTCTTGTCTTTGGAGTGTGACACCATTAGGATTGGACTTCTTTTCACAACTTAGTTTAAAGATAACATTGTTGTTTATTGTTTTCTTTTAACCACTGCTTGGGGCTATGAGACCATTTCAAAACTGTATATCATAAATACTTGACAGTAGAGTTAAAAGTTAGACTTTTAACATTCAATTCAATTCAGCACGACTTTGGTCATCATTGTAGGGTAATTGTATGCAGCCGTTCACCACACAGATAAACAGATAGAGTAGGGGGAGAGAGAGAACACAGAGTAGAGAGGAGGAAAGAAAAGTATTGTTAATCACAAAACTAAAAACATTCAAAGGCTATAAGCTTAAAAACTTTACATTGAATTTATAATAATAAATAAATAAATATATAACGCAAATATCTCAACAACAATCTAAAAGGGTACACAATCTAAAAATATACTGACAATGACTTAAATGACTCCATTTTGAGGCGTTTAGTAACACCAATCCCGTTTAAGTGCAACACCCAACGCCAAAGCTATTTACACCTTTAAGCTGCTTTTAGCTCTTTGTTTGTGTTATCCAGTCTGTATTTAGACTATATGTTTGCCTCACTAACGTCCTCAGCCAACCCCTCCTGGAACCACACGAAAGATTTCCAGCTAACAAGCTCAGACAGCCTACTGTAATCTACCAGTTTAGTTTGAATGGAAGATAGTAGACGTAAACCAGAGGCTGGTGACGACAGCTGAGCATTTAGTAAGCCAAAGTGACTGTATTGTTAGACTTGAGCTAAAAGGTGAATAAATATGGGAGTTTTATTCATCAGCTGGTCAGAAACATGACTCCAATGAGATATTAAGGTTGCATCAAATGGTTGTAGAGATATATTTGTGAAAACTTTGACCTGCTGGTGGCACCAGAGGAAAAGTCAACAAAATCTCAATACGGGTTGTACTGTAGGTGGAAATAGACAAGCTGCTATTACTTACTATAGCACTGTAATGTACTGTATGTGAAGGGTTTCACCTTTTAATGCTTTTGGCAAGAGATCTGTCCAGCAGATCCTTTAGAACCTGTTATATGTTAAAAATATAGTCATCAAATCCCATGAAAATAAAGGTTATAATCTAGAAAATCTTTTAAGAGTTTTGAACTTTTCTGTTCTGTCATCAGCTACTCCAACAACAACCTGAGACTTCATGAAAAATGAAAGTATACGGCACAGGCTTCTTCACCACGTAATCAATTTTACTTACTTAAATCTCCATTTTAATTAAATCCTCCTCTTTAATCACATTATGAGCTAAAAGACTGGGCGATCTGGTCCCACAGTCTACTGTGAATATCTCTTGCTGGCTTGATGCTATGTTTAATGTTGATTTTTATATATATTGTTTCTTCTGAATGAGTTTGGTGTTTTAAACCTGGCAAGTAAATCTTGAGTGTTTTAATTTACTACTCTACAGCACTTTCACATCCAGACTGTGGAGGTCAGACAAAAGTGGTATGCTAATATTATTTTATCCCAAAGCCTGTGTCATAACCAGCTTCAGACTTATGTTTAGAGACTGAATAACTTCAACATTCACACAGACTACCTCGATCTGTCGGAGAGGGTGACTGCAGACTAACCCAAACATTGTCAGTTTATATATGTTCAGTTCCACTACACACTGGTGCCACTTAAGAGTGCAGCACATAAATCAGTGTCTGGATTCATCTATATTCAAGGTTGCTGTCAAGCTTTTCAGATATTTCACTCTGAACCACAAATGTCAACCAACCTCATGGTGGCGCTGGAAGAAAAATCAGGGGTTCACCAAAGTCCTCCTCTGCAAACTACATCTGTACCAAATATTATGACAAACCATTCAATGCATATTTAAATATTTCAATCTAGACCAAAGTGTTTGACTGACTGACAGACAGACAGACACTTCTATTCATAGAACAGCTAGTGTTACTAAAAATCGCTCAAACTTTAATGCCATAAATAAGTGAATACAAATTATGTGCAGTAGGGTTGGGTGATATGTTCTTTATTAAAAATACAACTGTACACCTTCCAAATTTAACTTTCTCTCTTTTACCAAACTAAGACGAGTTTTAAATGTTTTTTTCTTAAGTCACTGAGAAACACAGTTCATTCTAACACAGAAAAAAACATCTTGGTTAGTCTCTCCACTGTTTTAACACTTACCACTTTTGGTTTGGTTAAAATAAATCCATAATTCACTACGTTAGATGTGAAAATATTCTGGCTGTTTTCCTCTCACTTGTCCTCTAGATCAGTGTGTGTACTGTGCCACTGATTGAGTCTCTGAACAGTGACTCTTAATCTTTCTTAGGTGGCAGACCATTAAATTATCTAAATTAAATGACAAAAAATGCCCCAAAAAATCACCCTCCAAATAATAAAACTGATGATAGACACTAATCGGCAATAATGGATATATTTGTCCAATAACACATTCCTATGTAAGCTGAACTCTTTCTTCACATGCCACATATTCCAGGCCAACATAAATGCTGAAAATAATCTTTGTATTACAGTAACGAAACCTCAGTTCATAATGTGGTAACAGTTTGGACCTATGTGTAAGAGATGGCCTCTTGTACTACTCAAATGCTGCAGCCTGATTGCTTCTCACCTCAGGCCTCAGTTTGGTGGTTGTATAGATTACCTTTGACCTATAGGAATTTTTCTAGGGTGTGAGTAATAGGAAGTTTCTTCTCTGGGGATTTTCCACCTCCATCACTCTACAAATAAATGTAGTTTTATGGCTGGGTGCCTTCAATTTCTCCCACCCATCCTTCCATCTCCACTACACCCAATACAAAAAGAGAAATGAAGTATAGATGGGAAATCATATTTTGTGATAGATGACGTTCACCAAAATGTGGTCATTACTGCAAAGGCGATTGCTATTTTGATGCATAGATATCCTTATCGACTTGCCTGGAAATTTAAATGAGATTTGAATTTTTCATGTACCTCCAAATGGCCGGGGCTGTTAATGTCTCAAATTCGATGTGTGAGCTTTGAGGGAGCTCAAGCACAGTGACAAGAATACCTTAGTAGAGCGTAATTTCCAGCAAGTCCCTCTGTCATAGTCATACGAATAATTCATTTTCCCAAGACTTGATTCATTAGGTCTTTTGTTGTGATAGTAATTAATCAGGGACACATTCTGAGGATCAGTATGTGACGGGACACAATCAGTTTAGGCTCTTATGTTGGTTCATCAATCTTGAAATTGAATAAAATGTGTAAAGTCCATTCTGTTCCTTAATCACTTATTCAGATATATCTTCTTGTTGTGTAGCCTCCCTCCAAGGCAAAGCTTTTATTCACATTCTGCTGTTTTTACTCCTCCTCTTTCTATTTCCACATGTGACTATGTGATGAATTTTGCATGCTTTGGGTGGACATACAGTATATCTGTTAGAATTTGACTGCTAATTACTCCAGTTTTGCCTACAGATTCCTTAGCAACAATGACATATATGTTAGAAAAGAGCAACAAGCAAAAGACGGACTGTCTATTCCTAACATGCTCAACATTTCTGTATTGTCCGTCTCATCATCCAGTGGTCCAAACACACCACATTGTTGCAGTTATGCTTTTTATCCGGAAGGTGTTTCATTCATCAGTTGGCAATGTAATTACAGTATTCTCTGGGATTCTTTGGCTACAAAGGCTCGAGGCCACATCTCTCTCAACAAGACTGCATTCTTGATCTTGCTATTTTATCCATCAGAGACAGTTTTTTCCTCATGAATATGGGATGGTATAAATATTTTCTCTTTAATTGTTAAGCAGTTTTGGAGTTTACTTTCATGATAATCAAAATTCTTGTTATGAAAGTTGTCACATTGTTGTTTCAATATTCCTAAGGTCTTATATATCCAAACAGTTTGACAAGAATATATATATATATATATATATATATATATATATATATATATATATATAATAAATCAAAACAAATGAAAATGATAATAATAAAAACAACACTGAAAATAACTGACTTAACCAATGCAAACAACAAAATAAAACTAAGCATAGGTTACATAAAAATTCACCTTACATATACATAGGCATTCATTATCAATCTCAGTGTTACCCCATTTCCTCCATTAGTGGCGTACATCTGTCTATAAAAAGTTCCTTCTGAAAAGTGTTAAACATGCAGCATATGTGCATAGATGTCAGTTCATTTTTGCTTTCCAAGGGGCATCAGCAGTGTGACAAATTGCCTCTGGGCACAATTATATAAACCTAAAACCAATCAGAGCAAGTAGCAATGCTTGGTTGGTTTTTAAGCAGGACACAAAATGGTAGCTGTCTGGTCACAATCTATCTTGCATTACAACTAAACAGTACACTAAAATATTTTTCTGAAAACATTTTAGGAGAAAAGTAGTCAATCTGGCAACAGAATTTTAATGCATATTTGATCAGCACTGCCGAACTTATCTGAGTTTCGTGAGCCTGAGGTGTTGCCCTGGACGAACATGTGGACTGGACATAATTGGATAGACCTACAATCACTCAGAGCATTGAAATATGTGACATTGGACTTTTCAAATCTGGGCTGGTGACATCATCATGTAGAACCCACCCCATATTAAATCAATACTTGTGATCGGCCCGACTGGAACCAATACTGTTGCAAGTGAAGGAGGGCCAGACGTTTCTGCCAGAGCAAAAGAAGACATCAGTTTTGTGGATTTGTCTTGTTCCCAGGCTACAGTATCCATATTAGATTCCACATTTCACATTATGCTATAGTCCAGTGCATACACTGGGTGCCACTGCAGGAAGCAGTGTGCCCTATATGTTGTGAGGTAGAGATGTAAGATTGAGGAGGGAGGTGGTGGATGAGCTTGTAGCCAGGGTCCAAATTAACTCATTTGTCCACCATCCAGGTTGTTTATGAATATTCAATTTTACCGGCCACTCAATAGATCACCCTTGTTTTTTGGCTGACAGGTGTAGCATATCCATTAGCCGCTTGCATATTTTACCAGCATTTTTCCTGGTGGTAATTTTGTTTCCTGTTGGTGGCATATCTGAATTTTATGCTAATTGTAACTCACTGTAATTTAGTTGTTGTCATTTTAACTTTCTATTAAATGTAACAACCATCTTTTATGAACCTTAACCAAATTATTTAGTTGCCTCTCCCTAAAGATATTCTTGAGATTAATTAATTTGTAGGCAATGTCATCTGACCAAAACCATCTGCAACAGACATGTTTATGGCTATTCTGAATAGCCATATTCCAAGGAAGGGTCAAGAGCCGGCTGTCATAAAGAGGGGGAAGATGCAGTAATCATTCAAACATAACGCTGCACACTATTGGACAATCAAGGGCAGTCATATTGTCAAAAAAGGGGTATTGAAAGGTACCTCCTTTCTTATTTCCACATACTTAAATGATGAACTGTCCTTTTTCAGAAAGAAAAAATTACCCTACAAAACTCAGACCCAGATTCAAGTGATGGAGAGGGCTGTTAGACCATCTGACTACAACAACAATTTACACCTTAACCATAGATTAACCATAATCTATCTGACACCTTAACCATAGATTAACCATAATTTATCTGCCTTAACCACATTTTATTTACTAACCTTGGCAAAACTGTAGCTGCCATGTGCAGATAAAGCAGGAAGCAAGAATTTTAAAAGTCATGGCATTGCCTTTAAAAAAAACCTTGTCATGGTTACGTAATTTGGGGATTTGCTTAATCATCCAATACTGACATTTGTGCGTTGTGTGTGATAATGTTGAGGTAATTGGAAAATCGACCTTTCGTGAGAAGAGCACTTGTCTTCTTCTCTTCCCACATGCAGATTGTACCATCTGATTCTGGCAACTTTCCAATCAAGAGTTGAGTACTTTAAACTTCTAAATACTCTTTCTTCAGTCAACACTCACTGTGAATTTTTGCTTTTCCAAATAAACACTCGATACTAAGTGAAATACAGTTTACACTGACCTTCCAAGTCCTTGCACTGTTTTGACAGAACCTTTCACGCCCGTCTCAACCTTGGTCAGTGTCACACTGACACATAGAGATGACATGGCACAGCAGATCCCTGGGGTGTAAACCTGTGAACAGCAAGAAGTGAAACGTGTAACTGTCTTGGTTTCCCCTTAAGTTGACTTGTCAGCTCCGCCTGTGGCTTGAGATCTCCTGGGGGCCAGCATACCTCCACAAAAAGGGAGAAAAACATGGCAATGAAGAGTGGATTGAAGAAAGGCAGCCAGAAGGAGAAAGAAACTGAAAGCCAAAGACAGAGGGAGAAAGAGACAGAGATAAGTGCGCCTTTGAACAGAACATCAGCAGGCTTCATGGCACTCAGGCAGACCTCTCTCTTCCCTCCTCACGGAAGACCCATCTCAGCAGATGAAAGGAGGAGGCTCTTTGAGGTGGCGCCCTAGCATTATCCCTACATCCTGCATCAAGTAATTGAAAGACCTGAAGAGTGTGGTAGTGGGCTCAGAGAGAGGGGGGTCTGGGCTGAGTCATCCTTGCAAGATTTGGACTCGCAGAAAATGAGAAGACAGAGCCGTATCTTAACATGGGTTTGTACAAGATGTTTAGTGAGCATTAGGGCTGAGGATATACCAGTACTGTATATACAAGTACCCATACCAGTACTGTGATACCAGGGGAGCACTTCAGCTGATGTCTTTTCGTTATTAATAGACTATAAGACATAATGTTAAGTCTCTTGTCAGGAGTGGCAAGGAGGTGGAAATGTTGAAATCACTGTCATGGAAACAGTTAATGGTTATTTATCTCAGTCAAACTAATCATTGTTTGTATAGCACCTTTCATAGTGGATATTGCAATTCAAAGTGCTTTACAGGTTAAGTTGATAATAAGATGCAGGAAACTACAAATCTGAACAATTTATAGGAAAATGTCCATACTCGAAATGAAAGCAGACACTATCTCAGCACCCCTTCTGTATTCAATATGCAATTACTGATGCAGCTTTCATAATGGATGGAATATAACACATAATATGTGCAGGAATCAGTGTGTCGTGATGGCTTACAGGGCTGCGGGTAACATCATATCATCTTAAATTTGAAACTGACGTGGTAACTACCACATTATCTGACCAAATGAAGCAGAAAGGAAATTTTCGCCTATAAAAATGCATGACGACGACAACACTGCTTTTTGGATGCTGTTGTGAGAGGAAGAGACAGAGAGAATGATATTGTATTTCTTACAATGCTTGTATTTATGTGGGGTGGGGGGTGGGGGGGTTGAATATGGGACGGTCCTGAATACGCTCAATGGATCAGAGTAATCTCAGTCAAATCAGTGTCAATGCTCTGTCTGCATGCTATTTAATCCTCTCGGGCATGACATTTAATATGTTGTACAGCAAATGTATTATCTACACTTTCAGATGAATACATTGCAGATGTAAAGGTGTTGCATCTGCAGCAAATGTTTTCATCACTTTGAATGCTGATCTACACTGCTGATGAGTGACGTTTATATGACACTTAACATTCCTGATGAAATTAACATAGGATGTAAAAATGGGAGGAAAAGCTGTGTCTTTATGAGAAAAGGTTGCTTTTAAAGTCTTTTCTTTAACCAGATATGTTCTTACAGTACTGCAGGGGCACTCACACCTTCGTCATGTCTTGTCCTAAAGGTCTCCTCCCCATCCCCACTCGTTTTCCTCCCTCACTCCCTCTGGTTTTCCAGTGGATGAAACAGAACATGGTTTCTCATTATCAGCCCAGACTCCTCCCTCTCTTTGACTGGCGGTGTTTCTCCTCCCTCCCTCTTGTGTGGAGAGCTCGGCAGTGAGCGTTAATCCCGGATTGAGCTGCCCTGCCGTCTGCATCCCGTTGTTGCTGGGAGAGCATGGCACGGCTCCAGGACCCCTGTGCTCACACCGGAGAGAAGTGAACGAATGAGAGAGAGAAGGGAGGGAGGAAGGAAAGAGGTACAGTTGGGCTGCTCCACAACTTGTCACAGCTGCTTGAGTGCTGCACTGCACTGAGTGTTATTGAGTTTCTCACACACTCTCACTTAAACAAGGGAGAAAAGAGCAAAAAGGAAGGATGACAGCCGCTTTGTCGCAGCTGTGGGTGCAAATGTGAATGAAGAAAGAGGAAACTCGGTTACATCCTGGCTTCCACCACATCGCAACATCTCTCTGCTCGCTGTTGCATCTTTCCCACCACTCACACTTAAGAGGGATTAAACTTTTTTTTTTTTTGATCTCTTGTGTTGGCACATCTGGAACTCTTTGAGCCACTGACATGGAGTCTCCCACCAAAGAGATCGAGGAGTTTGAAAGCACGGCCCTGAAGTACCTTCAGCCGGAACAGATTGAAAAGATTTGGCTCAGGCTCCGGGGACTGTGAGTATATCCACTTTTACTTCACATTTTCAACAAGTGTGTGTGAAGCAGTGCTGTTTGTGTGAGTATGTGTTTGTGTGTGTGCCTCTTTGTGAGTCTCTTTATGTTTGTCTCTCTCTCTTTATGTTTGAATTAAGATTTTAATATTTACATGTGAAATGATCTATATTACTTATCTGTATTAGCTAGGACTGCAGTGATTGATTGATTAGTTGTCAACCAATTGTCTAATTCCAGCTTGTTAAATGTGAATATTTTCTGGTTCTTTCCTCCTTTATGACAGCTAACTGAATATCCTTGGGTTGTGGACAAAATAAGACAGTTGTGGGCATCATCTGTAGCTTTGGGAAACACTGATTGTCATTTTTCACCATTTTCTGATTTTCTTTAGACCAGACAACTAATCAATTAGTCAAGAAAATAATAGATTAATCAACATGAGAAAAAACCATTAGTTGCAGCCCCAGCTAGGGAAAGGATACAGAAACGAGATTGAGCATCACAATAAAAGCTTGGTTTTGTTCACCTCACGCTGATTTTTTTTACAGCATGTTCAAGTTGCATTGTATGTATGTGAGTGCCTGCTTTAGAGAGTGAAAGAACCAAGGATACACTGATTTATAAAAGTAGAGCAAAAAGAAGAGCTAAAGACATAAGAAAAACAGAGAGAGAGAGAGAGAGAGAGAGAGAGGGAGATTGGAATTACTCAAACCAGACAGCTCTCAGCTACTTCCTTTGAACTATTTTGAATGGTTTGTTTACTTCATTGGACAGCAAGGAAGGAAAGGAAAGTACATCAGAGCTGAAGTGTTAACTGTGGGAGGACTGCTCACACTTGCACCCTTATTGCATGTTTATTTAAGTCAACTGAAGTCCCTTTTTTTACGCAAATGCATCAGAATGTTTTTAAAGAGACAAGAACATCTTTTTTTTTTCTTATGCCAGATGCT
The DNA here is from genome assembly GCA_027495735.1 of Lutjanus campechanus. Lineage (NCBI taxonomy): Eukaryota > Metazoa > Chordata > Actinopteri > Lutjaniformes > Lutjanidae > Lutjanus > Lutjanus campechanus. The sequence goes on along the minus strand of JAJHUR010136353.1, from coordinate 4,663 downwards.
CTTTATATTGCATGTCAGATGACACATGTAATAAAAAACAGCATCAACACCTGTTGTCCATTTGGAATTATGATGCAACAAGACTTTAAACGTGGACTTAAATGACAGGTTGAGGTATTGAGGCTGAATCAAGGAGACAATTCAGATTATTTGAAGTGGGGTTGTGGGAGGTAATTATCCATAGACAGTGCATTAGCAACAGTAGACACCAGTTGACATGACCTCAGTTTGGAGAAGCAGAAATGGGCACCAGCCTGGTACACAGGGTTTGCAACAAAAGGTATTTTTGCCACTTTTGGCCACCACAGAATGTCCACCCAAGAAATTGTCATACAGCCTTTTTGACAAGAAACCACTGTTATACAAGCCAAATGGCTCTCTCCAAACCAACCAAACTCCAAAGGTGAAATCAGTCATATTTTTTTGCAGAATATGGGAGTTGCTGGTTTACCTCTGCCTCAATCTGTTAGTTTGTTTGTGTTATTGTGTGATTTCAGCATTTTAAAAGGATAGTTCAGACTGACCAAAGTCGAAGTCACAAAATCAATAACACAAAAAAATTAACAGATCAAGGTAGCAGTAGAGTGTGTTCTGTGAAGTAAAATGACTGATTCTGCCTGTGGAATTTGGTTGCTTGGAGAGAGTGATATTTCGCTTAGATAATGGCAGGTTCCCATCAGATTAGCCAGTCTGACGTCAAAGTAAAGTGGTGAAAATAATGCTAAATACAGTGTACACTTATAATGATACAATTTTTTAGGTAGTGCTTTTTTAAGTTGCTAAAATACCTTTTGTTTTTAACCCTTTCCAAAGCAGTACATTGCTTAGCTTCCTGCACCGGTACTCTTGCTTCTTCTCCAAACTGGAAGCATGCTGACCAACATCTACTGTAGCTAATACACTGACTCTGGGTATCTCATTCAGCCCCAGTTTAAATGAAGTAACTATTCCTTTAAAGTCTTCTTTGTCTGTATTTTTTCCTTTGCCCATAATATTTCTCTTTAAATAATACAAAAGCTCCCTGAGAGTCATAGTTCTCATTTCTCCCAGTTTCCTCAGAAATTCTTTTTTTGAACCACCAATAAATGCTGCAACACTTTCTCTCGTCCACCAACCAGTCTACACCTCTATGACCTTTCGCCCTAAGAGGAAAGCCCAGCACACTGAGTATGCAAGTTGAAGCGCAGAATTATTCATTTTAACTTCTCATCCTTCTTACTCAGCAGGGGGAGGAGATGGCCATGTTGCTAGGAGGGTTGCGTTTAGAAAAAAACAGACTTTACTGTTACTGCTGGAGGTCTGAATGAAATGCAGTTTCCTCCTGTGCCAAAGTTGACAACTGTGTGAATTGAGTGTACATGGGGTTGCAGTTCATCTATCAGCCTTCCTCCATCTCCTTCCCACACCACTCTGCTTTATTTTTAGTTATTTTCATGTCATTTTATCTCTATTGTTCCATGATTCGTCATTGCTTGTCTTTCTTCCCTGTGTCAGAAACCCAATATGTGGGTTCCCCCTTGCCATCAACACTCTGCCACATTTAGTTTCCTCGGGTGACTTCATTGTCGCTTCCATTTGGTCACTGTCATAAATTCCCTATCATAACCGTCTGTCTTCTTTTGGATATTTGATGGATAGTGAGTCAGTTGAATGTAAGAGGGGCCCCAGCTTTTTTTATTATTTTTTTGTTCCATCACGACTACGCCGCAGTCTACTGGGTGCTCTGAGGGCTCCTGTTGCGTGTCAGAGATCACATTAGCCTTTAATCTCACAAAGAGCCTCCGTCTGAAGAGAGGGAGTTCCAACTGACAGGCAGCTCCCACAGATGTTGACGCTTCACACAGTTTATGTTGTGTGTTTAATAGGGAGGGATCAACAGTGTGCAGCATATGTGTGTGTGTGTGTGTCTGTGTGTGCGTGTGTGTGTGTGCACGTGTGTGTGTGTGTGTGTGTTTGGGAAAGGTTGACTGTGCATGTGCTCATGTGGGTAATATAGATGTGTGTTTGAGTGTATATATGGCGGCTTGGTGACATTTACTGTATGTGCTGCCAGCTTATCCTCTGAGATTTGTTTGGCAGCTGTATGATTTGTGTGTGTGTGAGTATGTGTGTGCGTGTGTGTGTGTGTGTGTATGCTGGATGGCTATCACAGCACTCTCTGGCACCGAGTACTCCACAGAGTACACCAATCATCCATGGATAGACAGGGTGAGCATTTGCTTTGGACGCTTTTCCCTCTTCAATGATGCAGTCCAAAGCCTGGTGACATGTCCTGATGAAGGCATGAACAGCATGTTGTGCTTTATTACCTCCCTGTGACAAATGGCCCCTTTATGTTTTTGCATCTGTGAATGGATTTCAATAGATTTCCATTGATAAATTAGATCGCTGCGTCAGACCCGACCTCTCTGTCACCCTCTGATTAATGGAAATCAATGAATTATTTAATCACTTGATCAACAGTTCATCATGGAGGGCTCCCTTAAGGGAAAGGCAACTTGGCTCAAGGAGGATCAAGGTGGCCAGATGACCGCTTTATGACACCATCTGATTTGGTAGGCACTGATGGGAATAAAATAAAAACAGTCCAAGAAAAACAAGCTGCTGTTCGCCATCCAGACAGCTATTTGAAGAGGCCCCAAAAATGTAATTTCACATCGTCACGTTATGCTTAGTAACTCCTCTGTGACCTTTACAATTTCAGTAATTCCTGGAATTTTCATGACCCCTTTCAACCCACATCCTCATTATGCCGAGGACATTGCATTAAAGCCTTCTAATTAGAAGAAGCTCTGTGTTGTTGACACACACATTTGGATGTAAAGCAAGCTCAGTGATGGGGGAAGGGGATAAAGGTGGAATAGAGGTGAAGAGTGGGAAATATCCAGCTGTCTCCTAGCCGTCTCTGCGTTTATTTACAACAGCAATAATATGTTTTGAAGGAAACATAATGCAGACAGAAATATGTTTTCTATTAACATAATTAGGAAATGTTGTTGGCAAGTCGCAAAAATGCGGAAACTTAATGTATCAGTAAAATATTCACAAACAATGGATTTCATTTGTTACCCACCAAAATACACAATCTTGCAACACAGTATCGAGTTATAGTGACTGCAGAATTATTATTATTATTATTATAAAAAGTCAGGAATGACTTTTCACATGACAAGGTTCAATGTTAAAGTAGGTCAGAAATCTACTTGCCCTTGGACTGTTTTTTTTAAATATTTACTTGCCCATGTACAAAGTGTTTTATTCATTAGCATTTATCACATAAAAATAAAGACTAAATTGGATTGTCATGTTTAATCTAGGGCTGCCATGTCTATAAGAAAATATTGAAAAATGTCCATCCTAGTTTTTCAAAGTCCAACATGATGTCTTAAAATTTGTTTTGTCAGTCTAAAACCCAAAGATATCCAATGTAATGTGATAATAAACAGGGAAAAGTGGATAGTCTAGTGGATAGTAAAGACTGAAACAGCATTTTCATTAATTTCTGCATGAAAATTTGTTTTAACAATTAAACAGTTATCAAAATAGTTTAATAGTAGTTTGTTAAAACTTTTTTACCACTTGTCGGGTTGGGCAAGTGACTTGCTAGACTTAGTGGCCTAACATGACATTTTACTTGCCCTGAGCAAGTGGGCAATCTTTATTGTTAAACCCTGCATGAAATTGATTTATTATTATTTAACTGAGATGACGATCTTTCCCTAATCTTAACCAAAGTGCTTTTATTTTCCTAATCTATTCAAAAACACATTACTTTACCTTAAAGGTATAATCTGCAACATTTTCTGAAGAAAAATGACTCATGGCATAATTCCTTTCAATCATCATTTACTGGAACGGTGTTGGTGTGTGTATTTGCAGAGACCCTGCCCTCTGGCCCTATTTCATATTAGGTTTCACCAACCCAATGATAAACAATGATATTTGCTGTCCTGATGCATTTAGGAACAGCTCTGACAATCCTACTGACTCTACCTTTAACCGAAACGCTTTTGTCGCAAGAATCTGGACATGACAGCTGGACTGTGGTGTTAAAGTCCTGCACTTTGTATGCCCACCATTCACACTAACTACCTCTTTGCAAATCCAGCATGTTATGTACATGTATTGTTTGTGTACTGTTGATAAAAAATAATCCATGAAGCAACTCATCACCACAACATAATTATGAAAACAATGAAGTAATATTCAAACACAGTTTCTAAGAGACAGGGTTAAAATAGCCATACTTATGTTTCTCCTTATTATTTATCATTATTTTTGGGTTTCTTATGTGTTTGTTATCCATAAACTCTTCCTGTCTTCATGTCTTTTAAAGTTTAATTGCTTGATGGACAACAAATTTGATTTAATCATTTATTTCCTATTAATCTTGAGGGAGCTATTTACATTCCTTTACTGAGACTAACGTACTTAGCTTGCATTTTTCTGCTGAGCTCGAGGAAAGATTGATACAGAAAACGATTGAGAAACAAATCAAGCTAAGTGCTTTGAATTCTGCCTGACTGGAATTTAAATGTACGTCTGTAGCTGAACAGCAGTGGGGCCATCCTCCCCTCCACTTTGCTGTTATGAGTGTGTGTGTGTGTGTGTGTGTGTGTGTGTGTGTGTGTGTGTGTGTGTGTGAGAGAGAGAGAGAGAGAGA
>JAJHUR010136352.1:0-31883 GCA_027495735.1 Lutjanus campechanus | reverse complement strand
GAGCCATCCATTCACCTCTCCTCCACCAGATGCATCACACACAGCTGCAGATGGGTTTACACTGAAGTTACTTGAAAGCCCAGTGCATCTCTTCCAGCCACTAAGGGTACCATGCAAGTCTGTGTATACCTTGGTATCTGGCAATTTGCAGCCAGATATCCTGTTCATTGTTTCCTGCATGGCTGCATAGCATGGCTTTGTAACAGTCCAAAATAAGCAGAATGACATTTCAGCTGAACAATGACTGACTCTTGTGCTGAACCATTGCTCCCGGCTTCAGGATACACATTGATAGGTTTCCAAAGGGCAAAGGATGTTGCAGGAACAAATAAAGACACACAAATTCCTCACGAGTGTCATTAAAATTTCATCCAGCTACAGTACAGTTGCTGAGAGACTGTAAGCACCAGCAAAGCCTGACTGCAGGCAACGCTTGAGGAACAGAAACTGCATCTGTTGTTTTTTATAGAAGTCAATGTCTTATACTGCTCATTAATGCAAAAGCAAGATTTTGCTTATGAATGAGATAAATCATGTGGTCAAGCTTATAATTATGTACAAAATCAAAACCCCTTATGTTGATTTTTCTGCCTGATAATGGAGCTATCAACTCAATTGCTTCATTAAACAATGAAATTAGCAGAGTACTCAACTCCCACCTATTTTGTCTGTGCAAGTGACCCATATAACAGCATAAAATATGAAACCCAAGTATGTGTATTGTGCATTTAAAAATTCCTAACAAGCGGTAAAAGCGTCTGGCTCATCAAAACCAGCCCACAGACACTTGACCCTTGTCTTCATGCACATTATGTACACTCATTATTCTCATACTTCTGACAGCACACTGCAATGTTCAAGTGGCAGGATGATTCAGTTACAAATACTTCTGCACAATAAATGCATTTTATCATTGCTTGTGGCATGTGAGAATAACAACACATCAACGCCAAATATCAAAATGAAGCTCCTGAAGGAGAAAAGATTAATGAGATAGATCAAATTATTTGCAGTGGAGTTGTATGAGGTACTCAGTGATAGTTAGTTTATTACAACAGTTGATGCCGGTCGACAGAGAGTCACACCAGTACAGAAGCCAAGCGATGTATTGCTGTGGACAGGGTCCGCAACGAAATGTATTTTAGTCACTTTAAAAAAAAAAAGGTCCACCAAAGTGGACCACCAAAAATCAATATCAGTTTAAATGAATTCTATAGATGAATTTGCAAACCGTTTTGTTTATTACGCCATCTTGTGGCGGTGCCATTGCTGTGATGGCACGTTGTGTCTGTCACTCTCTGTGTCTGCTGGTTGTGTCTAAAAGGGAACCTCAAATGTGCAAGGCTCTGGTGAGATTTTTTTATGATTTTGGCCAAAATGTTCACTCTCATAAGATCTTGCCGGTCTGGGGTTCCCTTCCAGACCTCGTGTCTGCTGTTGCCTGCTGACAGTAACAGCATGGATAAGTGGATTGACTACGTTAACAGAAGCACTTAGTAACTGATGAAAGTACCTTCTAGGATGGTGATATTAATGCTGTTCAAATTTAACACAGTAGTTAGACGTTGGTTGTGAGAGTAGCCAGAAATGGATAATGGAGAAAAGGAAAATGGTCCACCTCCACATTTAAGTGATGGAGTACTGTGTAATATATATATGAAAATATTTATGAATTCACATTTTTTGTCAGGTATTCAAGATTTTCAGGAACAAAGTTCCTTTCTGTTAATGTTTTTGATCCATTATGACACATTGTGGTCCCCTGTGCATTCACTGAATCTCTGTAGAGCGTAGGTCTCAGACAGCAGCACTCTTCATAAAGTAAAGGCTTGTGTATTTTGCATTCTGTTCTTTTTTTCAGAGTTGAAGTTTGACAGACTTCTCAGACATTGTTGTCAAAAGTAACGTTACATAAAAATCAAGTGTAAAAGCAGAAAATTGTAAACTTCTTATGACGGCTCAGAGTCATTTGTGCTGAATGAATTGCCACTCCATGGCCTCACTCTGCCAGTTAATTTGTGTTATTGTGTGACTTTAGTATTTTAAAAGCATAGTTCAAATTCACCAAAGTCATGCAATAATACAAGCAAACCAACAAATTGAGGTAGTGGTAGAGCAGCAACCTGTGCTGTGAGATAACATTACTGAGTTTGCTTATGGAGTTTGGTTGGTTGAGAGAGAACGATGTTTGGCTTCTATAACAGCAGCTTCCCATCAGAAAAGGCTGTCAGATGGTACAGTTAAGTGGTGAAAATATTCTAAATCTAGCATACACTTAATTTGATATTGATCATACACCCATACATTAAATAATCCAAACTATGCCTTTAAGTTGAATCCGCTCTACACTCTTGTAGCCAGCAAGACAGTCAGCAAGAGCATGATACTTTTTGACACAGAAATTGCACTAATGTTGCTTGACTCATTGACCAGATGGTGAGTCAACCCTTGGCCTTTTTCCTGGCCTGTGGTGGCTCCAGCTGAGACAAAACAGTAATAAGCAAATGTTTCCATATAACCGTAAATGCTTAAGTTCAGTGACCTGGATAAATGTTTAGACACAGAGATAATTCAGACCAGGGGCAGCTTGAGGGCAGGTTCAGCTATCTGGTTGCACTTTATTTTACAGTACATGTAACAAGCTGTACTTTGCATTCAATTAGACAAAAACTAGAAATAATATGTTCTTCATTAGATCCTTATTGGACTGAGACAGACCTGTACTATAAACTAAAGTGTGTTGTGTGCCACTGTTGGCCCCTTATTACGCTTTATTAGATGGTAATTAGGGATGCATTACAGCAGATCTGCACAGCAAAGTAAAGTGAAAGACAATATGTGAATCAGATTTACCAAGTAAAGGCCAAAATTCTAGAGGCAGATGAATATTCTGTGTATGTAATAAGGGGATCAGTGTGAAATAACACCCTGTTGTTTACATTACAGCTCTGTCGTAATGTGTCTGATACTATCTAATAAAGAACATATTATTTCTAGTTTTTGTCGAATTTTACAGAAAACACAGTTTGTTCTGTCTCATTAGTGTACTGTGAAATAAAGTGTGACCGGCTAGCTTTCTGTTTTGATTTATGTGCCTCTGTCAGTGGAGAGAAACTCGTAGTTTACACTGTGACTGGTCGATTGGCTCGCAATATTGATGCGGTTCAGTTCTAATCAAGGTCATTGTGCTGATCCCAATAGTCTGGGATCACTCAGCAGTTAGTTACATGGTGGAAAACATTGCCGCCAGCACAGAATGAAACATACTGTACATGTAATTCAAAATTCATACATTGATAGATAGACCTTGAGTTAACTGGAATATATGCCTTAATAGAAAGAAGACATCAGCCGCTCAATTAAAACTCCTTCTGTACGTAAACTCTCTGAACCCTGTGAAGGACAGAGGTGAGGACATGGTATTTTAGTTTATACAACAAATTATAAAATTTCTCTTCTTTTTCCCGTAAATGCAACAGAACTGGAAAGCCGTCATTATCATTATCATTATCATCATTATATTTATCATGCATCAGCCTGTGAGCATTTAATGAGGCGTCGCAGAGGTCAGGAAGTGAGTTAAGGTCATAATGACCCTTTTAGCACGCTTCTGTGGAAGGCAAGTATCTACCGTCCATGACTAATGCTGGGGGTTGGCAGCAGGCGACATACACATACATTCATATAGCTGCACACACTCATGCATGCATTCAGTACATCTATACAAAGACACACAAACTCACCCCAAGCTCCACACTGACGACAGTGTCAGTGACTAACTGGGTTAGGGGTGGGGTAGGGCATTTCCCTGTGTATCACTGACCCGTATTAAGTTACATCGTATTCCCCAGAGAGAGGATATGATCCTCTATGTCATTGGAAAAATGAAGGCTGAACGGAAGTAGTGGGGGTGGAGAGATGGGAGAGGGTAGAGAGAGAGGGAGGAAGGGAGGCAGAGAGAGAAAAAGGCAGCATGTGAGGGTTAACAGAGACAGCGAGTGTCAGAGCACATGAGTAAATCCTGGAGGGGATGAAGGGAACACTGATGCACACATGTTGAGAGTCAAAACCACCAAACTTTAATCCATGTCATAGTGTCGTGAGAGTGTATGATAAGAAAAAATAATTAAAGGACAATTTATTACAACTTTGGTATTATTTATTTTTAAAGCTTTAACCATCGTTCCTAGTAATATAAGAGGTTGACAGATAATGTATTTTTAAAGGCTGATATAATAACTATATAGTGTGGAGCAGGTAAAAGCCCAGTGGGAAAAAATGACACTGTCAGACTGTTGAACTTTACATCTAAGTCAAACTAATAAATAGATTAATAAATAAGTAAGTAAGTAAATAAATAAATAAATCACTGAACTCAAATTCAACGTAACTAATTTGTGAATCTGTAACTGATCATCAAACTAACTGTGGGAGCAATTTTTATCTTTTGGGCCATTATTTTCCCTCTGTGCAAAATGGTGACGTACGTCCCTGTTTAACTGTTGGAGGTTGCACAGCCACTCGTGACTATCATAGCCAAGTTTCTCAACTACAATACTGTAAAAAAACATTAGAGATGCAACTGATGATTATTTTCATTGTCAATTAATCTGTTGATTATTTATTAACTGTTTGGTCCATAAAACTTTGTTTTGTCCTCAAACCAAAGATATTCAGTTTACTATAATATAATAATATAATACGAGGAATGATTGACACTTAAGACACTTATGTGAATTATTATCAGGGTTAATGTTACCTTGTAATCTAGGTCACTCTACATGAGCAGCAAATAACTGTTACAACCTAATACCATATTACAATTTATGCAAAAAACTGATTTACAATATGACTTTCCAAGTTGTTGTTCTGACTTGAGGGGGCGTTCCTGTGAATTTTCCCAGCCAGGAACTAATTTTTTCTGATTATTCTGACTCCACATGAAGGATTAATTAAGACTGGCTTCTGGCTTCTTCCTCTTGGTTAAAATATATAACACACTGTCTGTGTTTGGTAGTTAATTTATTTGAAGCTATGGAGCCTTGAGAGTACACGAGTCTGACTGTGCTTACCATGCTCGCTGTACTTATAATGCCTGTGTAGCTTGTTTAAAGTATTTTGTTTCCACTTGAGGTTTTTGTCTTTGAAGAGTCATGTTTTTAAGTAAATGTTTGAAACGAAGAACATGGACTACATAGTTTTATCAAAGCATGAGCCAAAGACATGTTTGGATTCTATAGATTAAATGGGCATTTTCAAGAAACAGAGCCACGCTAGCAGGTCCGCTGTCCAATGTCATAACCGACAGACAGTGAGGGAACAACTGTTGAGACCCAAGTTGCAATAATCATGAATTATTCTGTAAAGGGTAACTTCAAAATAAAATCTATGCTACATTCACCAGAATTGGAATTGAGGCTCCCTTGTGGCACACAGCCGGGCCCCAGAGGGAAATAATTGAATATTTAAGACGTGGAACAGCACTTCCATGACATTAGCATGCTGGCTGATGAAGCCTTTGATTCATCCACTGATGACTGCAAGCTGCTACTGGAGATCATGTATATATATTTCTCCTTCTCTCACACTGTCCCAGCTTCTCTCTTCGCCTGCAGTCCCGACTTGTATGACTCACCTTTGCTCTTTTAGTTCTGTCTCTCTGTTTTTCCACAGTGCCTCTATGCAACTCTCTGCGTTCCTCGTCCTCTTGTTGTCTCCATCTCTGCCACACTTCTCTTTCTCTCCCACACACCACCCACACCCACGGCCGTCTGCCTGTCTGTTAGGGCCCTATGTGCGCACATGCACACGAACACACACACTTAGCAGCTGAAGCCCTTTTCCAGTGAAATGTCAGGGGAACGCTGAGCTAATGCCAACCATTAGATTCTAGCAGCATTTAAAATCTGGCAGACTGTGAGCACATAAGCTTGAATATGATAAGGATGTGTGCATTCATTTCTCTGTGAGTAAATGTGCATGACTGTATGAATAGGAGTGTTTATACATAAGTGAATGTATGAGTGTGTATATTATTATCTGTCATATGTCCCAGAGGTCATGAGCATATCTCAGATGAAGAGATGAAAAATAGAGGAAATGTTCCATATATCTGGTCTTTTAACCATCTTTGTATTTGTCAGACAGCAACTTCCATCTTATACCTTTTGAACTCAACATGTTGTCACTTCTCCAGGTGATTTCCTGCTTCCTTTGAGTAAAACTTGTGTATTGTGTGTTCAGGAAATGCTAATGTAGTGATGTAATCACCAGGTATACAATAATTAACATATTTGTGCTAGAATTTAGCGTTTTGTACGATCAGTAGTTCTAAATTTCACGTGTTGTTTCAGTTTTCCAATGAGCTTATTTGGAACTGATTGTTCACTGCATACTAACTATGTCAGAACACTCAGCCTGGATCTTCCAGAAATGATCCAAATACACCTCTGCATTTAATGTGCTTATCCAAGTTTTGTATGATTCATGACATAGTTTTCTACTTGTCATCTATTTACTTACAGGCTAGGATGCAGAGTGAGTCATGCACTGTATCACAGACCTCTGGCACAGGCTAAGCACTTAGATTTTTTTTTTTGTTTTTCTTGGGAGATGGTGTGGTAGCATTGTAATGCTGCATTTGATTTTGAATTGGAGCTCATTTTTTTACTACCTTGTCTTGTCCCTTAAGAGGCCCTTTAAAATTCCTTCAAGTCAGACAAGGTTCCCAAGTTGGGAAGCCAATCTTCCGACTTTGGTGTGTTCATGAGCTTTAAGGGAATAATGTGGACACAACATTGACACTGCACCAGTAAATTCCCAAAACCTCTAAAATATTGCTTTACCTGCTAATAAATAACTTTTCTAACCATAGTTCACTCTATGTGGACAGCAGCTAAACATTATGTGCAATATATGAATTAATGAAAACTAAATATTTACTCTAATCTACATATATGATGTCAACAGACAACAACTCAACCAGTTGTGAACCAAGAATTTCCCTGAGTTGTCGTTCCCACTTTAGGGGGCGTTCATGTGAATTTACCTTGTTGGGAACTCATTTTTCAGATTCTTCCAACACCACATCAATTCAGGATAAGAAGAACTGGCACTGAATGAGAGAAAACACACTCATAAAACAGTAAAAAAGGGGGAGGATAATGACGAACTGGTGACACCAGTCACTGTAGGTCAGACAATCCCACAGGTGGGGAACACAAAGGAAGTGAAACACTGAATTAATGAAAAAAATGAAAGCTTAAACTAAGAAGCAGAGGATGCAACACTGTTTTCCTGTGAAACTCCAGTAGTATTTCGTGGACTAAGGCTGACCTTCAATCAGCATGAGGGTGAGTAGATAATGACTGAATTTACTTTTGGGTGACCTATCCCTTTAAGAGGCTTTACAAACTGCACAGAATAGGAGACAACTCCTATGCCTCGACCCTCAATTCAGACATGGAAAAACATCAACAACAACAACTCTCCCAGGACAGACAGACATGCAATAGATGTTGTGTGTACAGAATAAATCACCAAAAAAATCAAGTGAAGAAGTGAACAATGGATCCAAAAGGACATTGAGCAACAGCAGGACACAAAGTGGCAGAAATACACCGCTCCCTTTATCCAAGCCATCTAAGTCCATGTGAGCTGAGCACTTGTGCATGCAGGACACATTAATTATCAAGTAACTGATCCCAAAACTTCATTGTCCAACAGGGAGCTTGAAAATCTCATGCTTTACTAACTGAGCTAAATTTAAGTGGCTGTGTGCCACAGTGCTGCCTCATTAAACAGTTTTAAGTTGTTTTTTGACAAATAAGCCAGATTCTTTCAGCAGTCACAGCTGGAGAAACCAGTGGCCTGTTCATACACGTGTCTGTGTGTGTGTGTGTGTGTTTGTGTGTGTTTGTGTGTGTTTGTGTGTGTGTGTGTGTGTGTGTGTGTGGTAATTTGGGACACAGCACTAATGACCAAATTATAATTCAGCTCATGCACACAGGCAGGAGAGGCACATGGTCTCACAAGAGTACACACACACACACACACACACATACAAACACACACACACACACACACACACACAGAAAAAGCAGTGGTTTGTGGCTGTGTCTCTCTGTGCTCATGTCTGTGAGGTGTGTATACATGCATTAATATGACTGTGTGCAAGTGTGTGTGTGTGAGTGTGTGTGTGAGCATGCATGTGAGTACTGTACGTCGATCTGTCTGCACGCCCGTCCCCTGCGCGTGTGAGATGACGAGGTCACTGGGCCGAGCCTCTTAACTTCACAGTTCAATTTGGATTTGCATAATCCTGGCGTTAATTTCCACAGGGTGCATCCATCCAGCATATCTCGACAGGTGACGGGGGTTAGACAGCTATCCCATGTTCCACTGCTCCAGCAACAGACCGCTGCGAGCAACTGCGCAGGAGAAGAAGAGTGCAAGAAACACTCGATAAAGAATAGCTGATGATTTAGTCTCAAAAACTCAGACGTGAAACGCTAGAAGGACGAGAGTAGCTGTGAAGTCAGTGATTAAATTGAAATTATATGGAAATTAAAAGGAAATGGATGAAAACTTTTATTAAAAAACTAGAAATTATCAATGGAATGGAATAACAGATGAGGAGTAAGTTGCAAAAGAGACAAAGAGATTACTTCTGGATTGGTAAACATATAGACTGCAGTGTTCGTTTGCTCAGAGCATCACAATGAACCACAAATCACTCATTTTTTAATTAGTTTGAACCTCAAGATATTTCTTTATCAAAGTGAGGCTGCAAGCTAAACTGTTTGTCACTCATGCATAACAGAAGGAATAAAATCTCTGGATTAAAGCTTTGTTCAAACTCTCACATCACTCTGAGCTGCTCATTTTATAACAAATCTTGCCTCAACACACAGACGGATTATAGGAGAAACTTGTGCATATAAACAACAGAGTGACTCTCCAGTCTGAGAGCTTCACATTGTGATCTTAAAGCACTGGTAACCTTTTACAGTAAACAGTCACATTACATGCCAGCTAAGCTAAAATTAATCATGTGATTTGTGGGGACATAAACAAAACCTTCAAAAAAAGTGTTGTGTTTATGTGTGAATTATTTCAAAAGTGGAGTCAGCTTCTCTGAAATATACTCTATCCATGCATTCTAAGTATTCTACTGCTGTAATATATTTTCAACTGCATAATTTATTTCAAAATCATTTATTGACGGTGACACTTTCATGTTTTTTAGAAGTTGTCCCCTCAATATCCCCCTGGATCTGTGCCCAAGTGCCCATATATTTCTAGCTTCACACTTGCAGTTTCTACACGAGCTTTATGTTAAAGGAACAGTTCAACATTTTGAGAAATACACTTACTGTTGGGGCTGTACTCGACTCAGTATTTTGTCAGTTGAAACAGGTTTGGCTGTTCAATATGAAGATTCAACGATTCGTTCCATTTTTTTTTTCAGTTCAGTGCCACTATTAACTCCTACGTCAGCATTCATGAGTCTCATGGTGTAGCCTCCCTCATGTTTAAATGTCTTTCTTTGTCATCTGTGATGTGAAAACATCAAATTTTCACACAGAAAGTAAAAGTGCACACCACGGAGCGTCTCTCCTGGTGCTGTCAGCTGCTGTACGGCATCACGCTGCTCTCCATTTCTGTTAACTTTCTCTGCCTCCATTACAGATAGTTGTGGTTTGTGATGATTCTGAGCCTTGCTTTCTAAAGTTTAGAGCCTGTCATGCTGTTGCATTGCTCTGTGCACAATGACACAGCTGAAAAAAAAAGAGCTGAAACTTGTTTACCAACCACTCATTTTGCCTTCTGGTATCAGTTTATCACCAGCACATGATGTCACGAGGTTTTTTTCAGCAAGTGCGCCAGCTAATATAAAATATTAATGATTCAACCTATTTCCCACTCCTCATTGAAGTGTTATAATTGTATTTTGTAAGCTTCTATCTGTTTCATCTTGCTATTGTAATGTGCACAAAAAAAGACTCTCTCTCCGTCTTATCTCAGTACTTTAACCATGGAGTTATAGAGCCAGGAGCTGATTAGCTTAGCATAAAGACTGGAAGCAGGCGTAAACAGCTGGCCTATCTTTGTCCAAAATATGTCTAGCAGCCCTGCTAAAGCGCACTAATTAACATGATATATTTTGTTTATTTAATCCCAAACAGAAACGTAAAAACTACTTACAGCAGCCGGGAGCAATGACCTCTCAGAGTCTGGTCGTCACTGTGTGGCTACCTTTACATTTCTATTTGTGTTTGGATTAGACAAACAAATAACAGCATGTTAATTAGTGAGCTTTAGTGGTGCTGGTAGGCAGATTTTTGAACTCTGGACACTCTTAATGTTATGATAAGCTAATTGCTTCTTGGCTCTAGTTCCATATTTAATGCACAGACTTAAAGGGATTATTTGAAGTGGGGTGCTTATTGATAGTCAATGTATTACCTACAACATATGGTGTATATGCAGTTTTACCTTGCTGTTAGACAGCCTTTTCTGATGGGAAACCACCATTATATAAGACAAATATTTATACTTTCTCCAAACTAACCAAACTCCACAGGCATAATCAGTCATTTCACATTGCAGAACACAGGAGTTGCAGGGACGCCACTGCCTCAATCTGTTAATTAGTTTTTGTTATTGTGTGACTTTGGTGTTTTCAAGGGATAGTCTGGATTCACCAAAGTCGCACAATAACAAAAAAAACTAACACATCCAGACTGTGATGTCTGTGAAGTACTGATTCGCGACAGTGATATTTTGCTTATAATTGCAGTTTTCTGTCAGAAAAGCCTGTCTGATGGCAAGGTAAAGCTGTGAAAATATTCTAAATATAGTGTACAATGATGTTGATTTTTTTTTCACGATCAGAAAGAGGGCAAGATTTATGTCTCTGAACCCCAGCTGAGATAGCGCAAATGATGTTTCTTGAGTAATTTTGCCAGACAAAGCTCCTAGAGAGCAACAGAAGAGTGTCCCTTTACTACCAGTTTGATTTTTATTCCCTTTGTTTCCGACTATCAAATTTAATCCAATCCAGAGAAACTTTTCCACATAAGCGTGTATTATCCATGATAGCAATCACTGAAATGTCCTTGATTTCACACGTCCTATCAAATCAGTCAAGTTGTCAACACTCAGTCTAGCAGGAATACGGAAAAAAACAGTTTTCCTTGGCAGCAGTTTATCGTCTTCAGAAGAGAAAAAATCTCCCATTTTCCTCAAGGGTTAATAGAGGTGACAGTTGGCTCAGTCGTAGCAAGATGGCCGCCGCCGTTTGAGTTTGACCCAGTGACACATTTCCTGTCCCATCTGTCTGTGGGACCCAGAGGAGGCGAGAGTCCCCCGAACACAGCAGGAGTGTGTGTGTGTGTGTGTGTGAGGCTGCATCTCTATGTCGACTTAATGTTTACTCAGCGAGTCCCAGCTTGTCTTTGAATAATTCAGTCTTGTTCATGCACACACACACACACACACACACACACACACACGCACACACATGCACACTTTGCCATCCCAGTGGCACTGAGGGTGTGCTGTCAACCCCTGCTGTTAATTTGTACCAGACGTGCAGGGGGAAAAAAAATCCAAATTTGTCTCTGCTGCCCTTCTTTTCTGCATTATGATCTCTCCTCTTCTTTCTCTGCTGCCTCTTTGACCCTTATCTTTCTTTGATTTCTTCCTTTCTCTCTTCATTTTTCTGCACATCTTTCATCCCTTCTGCCTGCCGTCTGACTTTCCCTCTTTCTCTCTCTCATGCATAAGTAAATGAGAAGAAAAGAAACACGTCTTACTACTCCTGAAGTTCTGCCTCTGAGCATTTAAAGATGCATAATTGAGTCGTCTGGAAAGTGAGAAACAAAGAATAAAGGCCTGGTCACACCACAAAGTGGTATAAAGGAATAAATCTGTGCATCTTTGCTAAGTATTTAGTTGTAGAAGGTGCAGGGCTAGTTGGTGAAATATTGGAGATGTCAGGATAACCACTAACATACAAAGCAGCAGCTATCCATTCTCTTGCTGCTCCTTATAATGCACTTATACTTATAACTTATAATGCAGTATAATCCGCTTATAGCGCTGTATAATTATAGTTATAAGCACTCGTAAATATTCATAATATTTTATAACAATTAGTGGTGCACAGACATCTGTGTCTTAATTTGTTCAACCAGCAAAATTTCTGTTTTTGGATAGAATAAATATATAGTATACCAGACCTCTTTAATTGTGATACTGAGCAATAAGAAACTGAAAAAATTAAAGATATATATTCTTCAGTTGAAGGAATCATCTTAAATTGCAATGATGCTGCATTCATATTTTCCATTTATTCCAATTCCATTGGAATGAATTGAAATTCACGTATAAAGCTTTTTGAAAAGTAAAGTTTTTGCTGCATTAAATGTTGGACTGACCAGGCCTTAAAGCAGGGCAGATGCATCATGACTGGCTGTCTCCCTTGAAATACAGAACATCCAACATGTTCACTGAAAATACACAAAACATGCTTTACAGTTTTCAAATCATGTGGGTGCTCGTATTAGTGCTTTGAACAGAGAAAGTAACAACCTGTGTTCTATAAATCATTCATTCAATCATTAAATTATGCTTTATTTAACACTGAACTGCAGTAAATATTGATGCTTGGTGCCGTGATGCAAGAGCTTCAAACAATATTGTTCTGGATTGAGTTGACTAATCAATAGGCTACATGTAGATGGAAAAGAAGAAGGAAAGCAGAAAAGGAGGAAGGGAGAGAAGGAGGAAAAAGAAGAAGTTAGAAAAATATACTGTAAGGGAGATAGGGAACTGACAAAAGGGGAAAGACACACAAGGCAAGAGCACAAACACACTCACTGCCAGAGTCATTTTCAGTGATCCCCATTTCACTGTATCTCCAGCTAACAATCCTTATAATCTTACAATCCTCAGAAATCTGATGGATCAAAGTATCGCTCCTTCAGACCTCGCTGCTGTTCAGCACTCAGAGATGAAACACATCTACACTCAAGTGTGGGTCTGTGTGCATGTGTGTGTGTGTTTATTTGAGGTGGGTGTACCCCTTTCTCTTCCCTCTCCTCCTTCCTCTTCTTCAGTCCTTCTTCAGTGCTGCCTGATTGTAGCATGATACAGCAAAATGCAAAACACCTTGAATGAATAAAATGGCTTTTTTCTTCATCCCTCTGAAGCTCAGACACTCTGTGACGTCAGGGAAAATAATGAACTCCTTCTCCCCTCCGTCTCCTATATTCCAAGCCTTATTTCTTCTTTTTCCTCCCTCCTTTTTCCTCCATATTTCTCCGCTCTACTTTCTATAGCTTGACACTTTCTCCATTCATTTCCTTCTCCCCCCTCTCCCCCCCGCCTCCCCACCACTCTTTTCTGCCCTGCAACAGAGAAATTCAGGGGTGAACAATTCTGCTGAATTTATTCAGAATTATTACAGAGTCTGCTTTTTATAGCTGCCTTCGCTTACTGTACTGTAAATCTGGGAGCGTAGAAATGTAATGCATGGGTGCTCATGCGTGGAATCTGACATGCACATACTGTACATGAGGCTGTAATCAATGTGAGTGATGGTATATATAGTATGTGTATGTGTGCCAGACTCATGCATAATGAAAATGCCTGAGTCTTGTCTGGTAACCCCACTGTGAGGAGGTTTAATTGATTAAATGGTTATTATATGCTAATCTACCATTAAACATGCGTTCTATAGAGGAACGTCTTGCCGTGTGTGTGTTCAGGTGTAATCAGCGTATTTGCCTGTCTCTACACTCTTAGAAATAAAGGTTCCAAAAGGGTTCCTCCTGAAGGGCTGAGGTTCTACCTTGAACCATTTGCTTCTGAAGATCCCTTTTTTTTCAATAAAGGGTTCATCAAGGTTTCTTTGTAAGGCTGAATGATCCATTAAGAACCTTTTCATAAAAAAAAAAATCAGTTCACCAGGATTCTTTGTATCAAAATAAAAATGGTTCTTGGTAGAACCACCTGGATGAGTTCTTGTTAGCACCATTAGAAGGTAAAAAGATTCGGGAAAGAATCCCCAGAGAGGGTTCTAGGTGGAACCATTACAGTGTAGAAAGGTTCTGTGTATCGTATTCTATGTAAGTCATTGAGGTTTCTTGGTGGAACCTTTAACAGATAGTTCTAGGTATAACCCTTTATACTGTGATCTAGGTAGAACTCTCTGAAAGGGTAACAGGTGGAACATTTATAAAATGTTCTGTGGGGAACCAAAAAGGGTTCTCCTGAGGTGACAATCCAAAGAACTCTTTATGGTTCTTCGTATCATAATATTTACGGGTTTTAGGTAGAACCCTTTTGGTGGGTTCTAGATAAAACCCTCGGCATATAAAAAGATTATTGGTAGAAACCCCTGACTGAGTTCTTTTCAGCACCTGGCGAAAGCGGAAAGGTTCTGGACAGAACCCCCAGAGAGGATTCCGGGTGGAACCATTGCGCCATAAAAGGGTTTTTTCTTTTAGAACCTCTCATAAGGGGTTCTGGGTGAAACCTTTCACAGATGGTTCTAGGTATAACCTTCTATGCTGCAATCTAGCTCAAACTCTCTGAAAGGGTCCAAGTGGAACCTTTATAAAATGTTCTACAAGGAACCAAAAAGTATTCTCCGAAGGGGGCAAGCTGAAGAACACATTAGGGTTCTAATTAGCACCTTTATTCCTAAGAGTGAACGTGTCCGTTTGTGCAAGTCTGTTAACCGCATGCGTCTCCATGCAGGTCTGAATGTGTGTATGTGTGTGTCTGAAGGCAGTGTGTGTACAGTATGTGTGTACATGCCAGTGTGTGTGTGTGTTTGTGTGTGTGTGTGTGTGTACACGTAGGGCGGGCTGATGTATTTCTGTCCAATTAGCCGGTGACCCAATTCTCTCTGGCTGTCTGCGAGTCATTCTGTGGTTGTAATGGATTCGCTCTATCATCATATCCAATCTCCCTGTCTGCATTACAGTGGAACACCACTCAATTTAACTCGCACATGACGTTCCTCTTACCAAGGACAGTTCAATCAATATCTGCGGACTTGACCCCCCCTCCCACTTCTCCCTCGTAAAGCTCAGTTTGCAAGACACAAATCTTGGATTTCATCAGGAGCTACAAGTTGGAGCTTCTGCCACTGACACGGATGTGTTTTGTGGATTTAAAGGTGCACACGTGTCCATATGCAGAACTTGCAAATTCATAAATTTTATCCCCAATCACCACACCAGCTATACCATCACTTTTACAGACAATTTTCTCTCTCAAATGCACATAGAGATGCTGTAACATTACTTCATAGCATGGCCTTTAGGCCTGTGTCCCACATTTTTATTAACATGTGAATCACCATATCACCGCCAATGACCTTCTATTGCAACACTCAAGGTCAAAAACTGTTTCAATCATTCCCATCCACTCTAAGACATCAGGTAAAATAAGACAAACGTGAAACATGGAATAATATTTACATTTTACTGCAATGAAAGAGTGAATGCTGTGAATGTACCTGGCCGTCCATCGTTTGCTGACTCAGGTAAGATGACTATGTGGAAGGTACAAGCAAAGTGTGACAATTTCTCTGTTGTTGGCTGCAAGAACCAGCACAACAAGTGTTAAGTCTAAGAAGTGAAAACCAAGTGGATTAACTTTACTTTTGATGGAAATGTTTGAACAAGTGGAAAACTCTGTGTGAACTAACTTTAACCATTTTACTTCGGACTGCTTTCTCAACAAGGGCCAATACAAACAAGGATTGACTTCAAAACTGAAGTTCAAGGATTCATCAGTACCCACTCTTGCCATTTTTATGTTGCTTTACTGTTTATTTTGCCCTTTAGCATGTTGAACTTGGCGTTAGCATATTCCACAGCGTAAGTGGCGTGCAAGCTCAGCTGGCTTTGTTGTTAGACAAATTGTGTAAAATCTCTGGTCTATCTAACAGTAATCCCCCCTGAGCCTCCATAATGAATCCAGCACCACCCCTGCAGTAGTTAATCATCTCTGATACCTGACCAAGTACTTGTATTTACGGTACTTCCTTATTGGTCCCCTTTACTACCTTTTCCAATTAATTTCTGCCTTGCTCTACTGGTTGATGTGACTTTATGGAATGGAGGGTCAAGGGGCCCGTTCTCACTGCTTTGAATGTGCTTCATTAAGGGAATAGTTTGACATTTTGGAATATATGCTTATTAGCTCATATATCTGGACAGAGCCGGGCTTGCTATGTCCCGTTGTGCTCAGACTTTGTGCTAAGCTAAGCTAAACGACCTTTATATTTACCTTACAGACATGACAGTAGTATCAGTCTGCTGATCTAATTCTTGGCAAGAAAGCAAATAATTGTATTCTTTTAATACAAAGTGAATTGTTATATAGGACTTAGGAAAACAAGATGAGAAAATCTTACATTCATGAGTCTGGTTTTGGCATGGATTTTTGGCATGAACACAGCATAAAAGGATGGCTTTACATTGGTAGTAAGAACACAAATACTTTTACAGTATAGTCTTTTTATGTAGATAAAAATGCTCCCTTCAGATACATAGCACTCACATGATTTACTGTTCCTTATACTGCCTCCTTATCTGCCTGCAGGAAGCAAGCGAGTCAGCCAAAAGGGAGCTGAAGTCAGCACCATGTCCAGTGTAATTCTCACAGGCTGCTCCTTTACACTGCAACACAGTTTTCTTGAAACATTTCCAAAATAGCCAGCCCATGTATTGGTTGCAATGATTTCATTTTCTTGATTTGATGCCACTGGTCGTTTTCACTCGCAGCTAGCAGGCTATGGCTTCAAATTCAGCAAGAAATCCAGCACCCTGTTTCCAATGACGGCACTTAATTACAGATATTTCTGTCACACCACTACGGGGTCACCTTTTACCCTTGTTCCTCTGGCCGTCTCCTACAAAACTGGCTGATATCCAGGAAAGTCTTTTGTCATTTAGATTGATGGCTGAGTGACAACACAATCAGTTTAGTCAGGATGATTTTGGATGCGAGCCCATGTATTGCACTGTCACATATCTGAGGTGTTCTAGTCTATCATAGGACATTTATAGCTTCCAGGCTCCTATAGTCCCTATAGATGCACACACATACATATAGGCACCACATACTATTGGTATACTGCATTTTTGTTATATTTTCTCCAGAACCTGACAGTATCACTCGACTGACTGTGCATATACCGATGTCTGTACATCAGTAATATATATGTACAACATATTTAAGTTTAATTCATAAAAGAAAGAGACATAATCTCAACTAGGGCTGCAAGTAATGATTATTCTCATTATCACTTGATCTTTCAATCATTTTTTTCAATATTCGATTAGTTGTCTGTCCATAAAATGTCAGAAAATGTTGATGGCATAAGGTCTGTTGTTTCTGAATAGCTATCACTGCTGTGAATAACAGACTGTTGCTATGGACACGGTTCATAAACTCTGGAGGACTTAGCAGACATAAAAAAACATTTTTAAATCAATAAAATTTTAAAAGCATTATGTCTAAATATTAGGTAACATTACTTGAAGGGGCGTGCATAAGACTGTCATTACACTGTCAAAACCATGTCATGACACCTATCAGGAGCATGAGAGAGTCTTAATAAATGTTTATGACTGTCTATGGGTGTCCTCGAGTCAATTATGTCACTTTTAATGCAAAGCTGACATTGTTTAAGATTTCTTTGTTCTGAAAACTTGTCGTTAATCAAGCCAATAATGTCCTTGTCATGACAATTTGACATTAACCAAGACAAAAAAGGCTTTGTTATGACAACCTGACATTAACTAAGACAACATAACCCGTCAGTGTCTTTGTCATGACAACCTTTGACCTCAAGGAAAGTGGTAAATTTAGACTTGTCATAGAAATGTCATTAAATGTCTTAAGGCCAGTTGAACAAAAGCATACAGTACCAAAGTGATTTGGCTTACAGAATCACCTCATGGACAGATAGAAATTAGCCCATTAGCTTGTTGCATGGCTAACCAAGCTAAGCAGCTAACATCAGCTACAGATAACAGCAGACAGCAGTTAGCCCTAGCAACAATTCAACTAAATCACCTTGATACTGTACCCATCCAAGTGGCCTTGTAACATTTAATGGCATCTTTATGACAAGTTCAAACAGTACAAGTCCAAGAAGTTATTCAATCATTCGTTCATTATTTATTTATTCATTACATGGTTATGACAGTGTAATGACTTATGCACACCCCTTCAAATGAAGAGTGACCAAATATTGATTTCTTTAGTAAAGAAGCGGGATAAAGTAAAGTGAGCAAGTCATTACTGCAAAATAAATCCTGACCAGGTGATGCAGGACCCCGACATGTGGACATGAAGTATATTTTAAAGTCACTCTTAAAGAAACCTGAACACGCTTTCACACTTGTTATAAGACTCAAAGAACAAACAAACAGAAAAGGAGAGGCGCACTATCAACCTTAAGACATTCACCGATGATGTGTTTTGACTTTATACCTCCCTGTTCACTTGTGTGTGCATATGCATGCATGTGTGTGTCTATGCACATGCTAAGTGTTATCTGTTCACACACCTGTGTCAGCCAGAGACTGCATCCTGCTGCCCCACTCTCCTGTTGCCATGGTGAACTCCCTTTGGCCTACAGCAAGTGCATAGGTGTGTGTGTGTGTGTGTGTGTGTGTGTGTCTCCTCATGTGTGCAACTGTTTTGCTTTTAACAAATGTGCATGCATCTGTGTGTATGCACATGCAATTGGTGTACATGTGCATGTGTTTGTGCACAGCAGGCGTGTCAGCCTGTGTTTTATTGCGTGCACGTGTCCTCTGCAATCAGGCTTGGAGACAGATGTTGGAGCATGGGTGTGATGACTCAGAGATGGTGGGAGGAAGAGGTCCTTGTCCTCTTTTAGTCGGGCTGTTTGTTGTCCAGATTCCTCTCTCTGGCTCTGTCTTCTCAAATTATTTTTCTTTTCACACAGGCTCTCTCAGAAAATCAGGGCATGAAGTACTGAATTGATCACAATTAAAGCAAAACCTACAAACTGCAACAAGCTGCAGATTACAGCTGACAGCATCAACAGCATGTAGTTGGATAAACCGGTGGCTCAATGAGGTCTCACTAATCCATCACACAATCAATAGACAATTATGTTGGACAAACTTATCATTTGTTCAATCATTTCAAGCAGAAAAAGCAGTGTCAGTCCTACTGGCTGGACCATTACAGTGAATATTATTAACCAGAAATCCCACCAAACACTGGTTATTATTGAAGGCAAACAAACTCTGCAGCTAGCAAATGAGATGCACTTTTTTTTTTAAAGCACTGAAAGGAGTGTGGAAATTGTCTGAATCTACACTTCAGCCATACTTGTATGTACTCACAAGTCTAGCAGTTTCTTGTAAAGATGTCACAAATGGAGGAGCTCAGGCTGAGTGTGTCTGAGAGATTGAAGGTAGATTATAAAACTGTGCAGCAACAAACAGGACATTTATACTGACAGATATGAGTGTTGTGTGTTTCAACATCAAAGTTTGCATTATTTAGGGAATAATATTCATCCACACCTGAAAGAAATAGATGAGCTAGCAGGATTAAGAGAGCAAATGATGATCTGAATAATTATTTGTTAGTTACAGAATATTTGTTTGCCTGTGATAGGTACTGTTTTCTTAATAGCTCACAAGCTGCACCAGGTTAACATAGTGAAGTGGTTGGCTGTCATGAGGTGATAAATGGGGATAAATGGGGATACTGGATAATTTTCTCTGTACTCATAAAAATATTCTAGACATGCAACCAGTGGCAGGAATTTACCAGTAGACTTAGTTTCATTAATGTTTTTTGTTTTGTTTTTTTTTGTGCCAAAAATGCTGGAAACCACTTGGGCTCTCTCCAACTGAAGATATTCCTGGTCGAGTATAGTTGTTAGTTAAAGCCATTACTTGACTAGTCGTTGCATGTCTATTATATTAACTTAACAATTTAAATATTAAAGTTTTTGGGGGTAGGAGCGAGTTTCCTGTTAAATCTAATGGCAAAAGCTGTAATGATGCTGAATGTGTCTGATCAACCAGCAAGGTGACTGAACATTTTCTGAAATTATTTTAATACAGTATAAAATCAACATCATCATCTTGTTGTTCAAAACATAGAAATTAGTAAGTTCCAAGTCTGAGAAGTTCCAGCTTCTCAAAACCAAATACTTTCTCACTTATTAACACAATGGATGATGTAGGTATATTTCTGTCAAACTGGCCTCCATTGGCTTTGTAGGCTGTGTCCCAGCCTAATAGGACTGCTAACTGTTAGCAGCAATGTGACAGTTACTACAGTGTTACAAGAGAAAAGGTATGTGTTGCAACAATCCTGGGCCTAATGGCCACGTGCAGCTCCCAAATGGAGTTTGGGGTAACATAAAAGACTCTTCTCTGTGACAGTTAAGTATATGTACAAACAATATTTTCTCATTTGTGTAGCAGCTTTCAAAACATAGTTACGTGTTTCACACACAAACAGCAAACAATAAACAGAGGCCAGTGAAATGACCATTTAATAACACATTTTAAAAGAACATCCAACTGAGAATAAAGTATATGGTAAGATATAAAACTAATAAAAAACAATAGAATAGATAATTAGACACACACAGCAGGGAATTAAGTAAACACACACTGAGTTATTTTAAAAGAGATTTAGAAGAAAATGAAGATGTGGCTTGCTTGATTTTCTCCAGCAGGTCAGTCCAGAGTGACGGGGCTTAACTTCATTTAGGCTTGCGCTAAGAGTGTTTAGTTGGTTGTTACCAGTGGGGTTGAAAGAGAAATAAAGCAGTGTCATCTGCAGAAGAAAGGAATCTAATATTGTGTGTTTGTGGATAATGTATGCTAATGATAAGATGTAAATGGAGAAAACCAGTGGGACAAGGACTGAGCCCCGAGGTACTCCATAAAACAAATCACCAATAACAACACTAAAAGTCCTATTTTGTACTTACATATTGTATCAGGTTAAAAGATACAATACACTTTCTCCTGACCACAACCTATTTAATTTGAGATAAAATACATTTTTTCTCTGCTTCCCTAATAACTGTAATGGACTCAGAGCATTTGTACAATTGTGCACTAACAAGCTCTTTGTCATCTTTGCTGCTTTTACAGCTATCTATCTTTTTCCACCTCCTCTTTTTTCTTAGTGCCAGATTTTTCTTTTACCACTTTACTCAGACAATTATCTCTTTTTCTCTCTTCTTTCCCTCAGTTACTTTCTCGCAGTCTGTGCTCATCCCTCTCTCCAATCTATCCCACTTTTCTTCTTCTCTCCTCACTATCTCCTTCTATCGTCTCCTCTGAGTCTCTATCTTTCTTCCGTTCACTTTATCTACTTCACCTTCACCTTCTCACTATCTGCTCTTATTACTGTCTCCCAGGCTCTTTATCGGCTCCCCCAGTTATTCTATCTTTGACTTTTTTCCTGTTTTTATTCTAACCTCACCTCGCTTACTGGCCCCCTGTGTTTCCTTCGCTGTGCGTGGGCTAAAAACTCAACACGGCTGTATGAGTGTATTTGTGTATGACTACATGGATGCTGTTATCACAAAAATAACATGTTTAATACATGTTGATAGATACATATGCTGTCATATTTTTCTGTGTCTCCACATGTGTGCACGTTTTATGCATTTGCGAGGGAGAATTTTTTGGTGTGTAACAAGTGTAGTTCAAAGCATCAACCGTGCTCCACCTAGCAACAGCCTGCACTGTGCACACTCTCCCTTTTTCTCCCCTCCTCTCTCATTCCCACTCTCTTTCAACTCCCCCTCCTCCCTCATGCTGTGACTGGGAATACTGGAGATGGATTTACATGCTCACATGCAGGTATACTGGCACAGCCACACACACACACACACACACACACACACACACACACACACACACACATACAGTTGCTCTGGTCTTTAAGCAGATCTGATGACGTTGGTTTCGGCTGCATGAAAGCTTCCAAAGGATGATATTCAAAAAGAGACCTTTTGGTTACTATGGCAATGACAGCGATATGAATGTGACAGGTTCCCTCATAAATGCAGTCAGATTGAGCACATCTCCAAGTAATTATACCTGGGTGGAGAGCTCACTTCAAATCCATGCACAAACGCACACACACACACATTTCTTCACGCTCTCGCATTCTGTCAGCTGTTACACCACTTTGTGACACACACACCAACCTCACAACACCACCTCAGAAACGTTCTTACAAGTAAATATTTTAAGGGTAATGACCACAGCTCTGAAAATAGAGGACTAGTGACCTTTAGTTTTAAAATGTTGAATTATCTTACACTTTCCCTCTCTTTCTCTGAAGCACACACACACAACCACATGTACACACGTATTTGAATATGAAATTCATTTATCTAACATGCACACACAGACACACTGAGCAGCTTTTGCATAAACTGGAGCGGAATCTAATCTCAAGCAGGGAATAGCAGGTATGCAGGTGATGTTTGTATTTTGGTTTATTTATTTATTTGAAATGGTAATTCAGTGCAGGCACCAAGCCTGATACTGCACACTTTAACGTTCTTAAAAGGTGTTTCTGATTACAACATTTATGAACTGAGGGAATTCTTCACATTCCTCTTTTGAATTTGTTCTAAATATGTGTTATAGATGAAGGCTGGTATCTTACCCAGAAAATTGTACCTGATTTAACTAAAACTCTGCTTTCAGATTCTAATGCTGTATACTGAGACATTTAATTCAAAGGAAGGTGAATGATGGACAGTGTCCCTTTGCAGGTGTCGGATTAAGTGGCCATCGGATCACACGTCGTTTACCATTATTTTGTGCTTCCTCTTCTTTTTAAAATTTTTTGGGGGGGCTTTTATACCTTTAGTTTATATTACAGCTGAAGTGAGGACAGGAAAAGGAGGAGAGAAAATGACATGCAACATTTGGCTGCTGGCTGAAACTGAATCCACAGCCGCAGCTCTGGTACATGGTGCACACAGTCTAACTGAGCTACCAGGGTGCTAAATGCTTCTTCTTTTTCAAAAAGTATTGGTTTAGGCACCGTTTAGGGAACAATTATTAATATTTGTGATGTTAATAATAAATTATTATCCACAATGTCATTTTTCCTCTAAAATGTGTCATTTTTAGGGGGCTTTGCTGTTCCCTCCCATTGATCATTCCACTTATTATAAAAACCAAGCTATGCAAACCCAGCTTGGCATTTTGGCCATGATAACAGTCTGCTGTTGGTACCAAGATACACCAAAGAGCAGGCTGTCCTCCATGTTGTTTTGGTGTTTTCGTCCATGTTTGTTAGATAAAAAGCTCAATCAATATCAATCCGCCAACATAGCAGAGCAAGCTCGCACTCTGCACTACCCGGTGACTTAATAGTGCACAGCTATGGCAAAAATAGATAACCAAGGATTTCTTTCTCTCTGTCTGGCAGTGGAGGAGACCTTGTAATTACCAAAAGAGACTGCAAAGAAATCATTCCTCTTTGGTGGCACTTAGCCTTTGTCTGACAGGACATGCTGTGTTCTGACATATTGAAGAGGAGAATCAGCTCTCGTGTTGTGTGTAGGTTTCCCCCAGGTGGGACACAACACAAATAGGACACGTAGCAGACAGTGAAACCTCTCCAGCCAGTCTCTTCTAGACATTTTGAGCACATGACCCAGATGAGGAATGCTACAGTCTTTCATCCTGTGATGCAGGTGTTGTGTTAGAAGCTCACACGAGGAAGAAGATATTACTACCTGAAATGTCTCTGTTCATATTTCAAAATCAGAAACAGATTCATTCTTCTCTGCTGCCTCTCCTCTCCTCGACATGGTTTTCCTGCTGTAATAAGATGACTTGACTCATTAATTCAGCTCATAATTTGCTTTATTTTAATGCCAGGAATCATTCAGTGAGGACTGGGCATTAACGTTTAAAGTGCCTCATGTCTGAAGAACTTTTGTTTACCTTGAGGAACCTCTCTATTGATCAAAAACAGTTATGCCCCTGGGGGCTGATTGGAGGGTGCTTGAGATGGGATGTCATCCATCTTGAAAAGCACCCCTGTAATTAACTTCAGAATGAGATGAATTTGAGGAAAACAGCACTTTGTCTCTGGCAGCATCCATTTGGTGAAGTGCCCTTAATGTGTTTCCATGGACATGATTGATCTAGAAGGATGGTGATGGAGTTAACCCCTTGTATATAAACAAATGCGATTTTAATGAAGAAGATGCGGAAATGTGTTTGTAAGCTCTGTACTGCTTTTGTTATCAATGACCAGTTGGGCTGCATTATTTTCATTCTCGATTAATATGCTGATTATTTTCATGACAAATCTTCATTGTATGGTCTTTAAAATGTCAAAAAATTGTGAAAAACGCTCATCATTATTTTCCAGAGCCCAAGGTGTCATCTTCACACTGCTTCCTCTTTCCAAGCAACAGTTGTTCAACCCAAAGACCCTCATTTACTATTATAAATAACAGCATACCCTTAGATTTAAGAGGCCAGAACCAGCAAATGTTTGACATTTTGGTTGAAAAATGACTGAAACAATTAGTTGATTATCAAAATAGTTGGTGTGTAACCCTACATTTGCTTATCCTTTTAAAAAAAACAAAAACATTTTGTTTCTCAGTATACTGAATCTACTTTTTTTTTTTTTTTTTTAACTTTTCCCGACCAAAATAATCAGATGATATTTTATCCTGCAATTGTATTTGCCAGATCTGGTAGCAGATCACAAATTGTCACTTTTTATTCTGTCATGTAACTGTCCAACTTCATTTTCTGTTGATTTTATTTTTCTACAATATAGTCCGGCATGAGATCTGTCAGTTTGGTGAAGAATAGTTCTTACAGCTCCTTTCATTTGATCTTTATTTAATGGCTCCAAAATGGTCAAATTTTGTTTAAAAACATTATAAACAGCATTAATAAATCCAGCATGTGTATTATATACAGTCAGTGATTTGTTCATTACATAACAGGGGAGATGGCAGGCAGCAGGGTATCATGATCTTCTCGCTCTTTCACAACTACATGTTGCTGTTTGTCACTTTGATCATGAAGGTGACACTACTCTATAGAATATAGGCTACAATATAGCGTAGAATAGAGTATTTATAGTATATAGTTCAGTGGATCCCAACCTTTTTTTCCTTGGAGCCCTCACTAGTTGTATCTAAGAAAAACTGAGCCTCCCCAGCCTGCACGCACGCGCACGCGCACACACACACACACACACACACACACACACACACACATACACACACACACACACACACACACACAAATAGAATAAGGATTCATTCCACAGCTTTATTGTCAAAAATAATCATAAATTATGATTGTTTCGATTCTTAGAACCTTTGTCTTTGGTAAATGCCTCTTTTCTGGTACGAGCTTAACATTTTTCTACTCATCCTTACCAAAAGAATTATAATGATTCATTATCACAGAGCTTGAAAGGTCACAGAGGTGTGATTTAGAGGATATTATATGTTCAAGGCAAAACTGACAGTAAAAAGTACAATTTCAAATCTGTCTGCTTTTTCAGCACCATGGACAGCACCACGGATTTATCAGTACATAGCGCAGTTAGGCTACTGATATTTCAGAGCAATGGTCGAGGTCAGAGATTCTAACTTACACAAACTTCAGTCAGATAAAGGACCAATCAGTCAGGCTGACTAGACTAACATTCAGCTAAACAACCCCTCTGTCCTTGTACTCTCTCTGCGACTAGAGGATGCTGATTATATGTGTGCAAATATAGAAACTCCCAAGATTTCCAGAACTATTAGACCACAACTGGCCAATTTTTCTATAAATAATTAATTAAAAAATAAATTCTAATTGATTAACTTGGCTGCCCACATAAGTGTTTGAAGTATCTGTCTTTCACCTTGAAGAGTTTGACTGAGGGACCATCTGTGAAGACCATATGTCTTCACACTTCCATTAGACTAATGAGAGAAGAATCTAAAGGTACTGTGGGCACATTATCATCACTGTGCACAAAGAAAACCCTGTGTGTGTGTGTGTGTGTGTGTGTGTGTGTGTGTGTGTGTGTGTGTGCGTGCGTGCGTGCGTGTGTGTATGCACAAGTTTTACATGTACAACCATGCTTGGCCACATCTGGTTAAATGTGTGCAGAACAACATCTGCTGAACTTTTCATATTAGTAAGCAGCTCATGTTTGGCAGACGCTAACCAGAGTGAACCCTGAGTGTGAGCTTTTTAATTTGCTTTTTTTTTGTCAGTAAGGGCTTAATATTTTATGAGATTAAGTGTATTAACAAAGAATAAATTGTGTTTTCGAGTGGCCACCGGACCCAGGTTCATTATAAGTCATTTTCCTAACAACCAACAAATAGTATTGTGGTGTTTTGATGAAGAACGTCCTCTCGTAGAATGCTAATAACAACAACCACTCCAAATGTCTTTCATTAACATTCTCTCAATAAGAATTTGCATACAAACCTTGGTAAAATATTAATGGAGAACCTCTTCAGTGAAGGGTGTCTTTTTTGTTGTTGTTGTTGCGTGTTTCATCATTTCATGCTGGTGACAAGTGAATGTATACAGTCTTAGAAATAAAGGCGCTAACTATAATCATAAAGGGTTCTTTGGCTTGTCCTCATAGGAGAACCCTTTTTGGTTCCTGGTAGAACCTTTTATAAAGGTTCCACTGGGAACCTTGTCAGAGAGATTTCTATCAAGAACCTTTCCACCTTCTGGATGCTAATAAGAAAGCACTTAGGAGTTTAATCAAGAATCCACACAGGGGGTTCTATCAAAAACCTGTTTATATCCCAAAGGCATTATCAAGAACCCACCCTAGGGGTTGACCGTGGATCCTTTCATATTCCAAAGGTTTACTTAAGAACCCACCTGTGGGTTCTAGTGTGGGTCATTTTATATTTCAAAGGTTTTATCTAGGATTTACCTGGGGGTTTGACTGAGAACCCTTTTATATTCCAAAGTTTTCATCTAGAACCCTCCTGGGGGTTTTACTGAGACATCTTTTATACTCTAAAGTTTTCATCTAGAACCCACTCAAGGGTTTTACTGAGACCTCTTTTATAGTCTAAAGGGCATATCTAGAACCCGCCCAAGGGGTTCTATCATGAACCCTTTGATATTCCAAAGACTTTGTCTGAAACTCACCTAGGGGGTTCTACTGAAAATCTTTTCTAACTACAAAAATTTTATCTAGAACCCACTTGGAGGTTCTATGGAGAAGCCTTTTATATTTCAATGGTTTTATCTAAAACCCAATGTTAGGTGGGGGGAGTTACACAGAGAGCCTTTTTATATTCCAATGTTTTATCAAGAACCCACCCTGCAGGTTCTAGTGAGAGCCCTTTTATATTATGGTACAAAGAACACTTGACAAACCCTTGAAAAAAGTTTTTTTTTTTTTTTTTTTTGTTAATTAAAAGGGTTCTACATAGATCCTTCTTTCTTACAAAGAACCATTGAGGAACCCACTCTTCAGCAAAATGTTCTTCAGAAACAAATGGTTCTGGGTAGAACTTCAGCCCTTTAGGAAGAACCTTTTTGGAACCCTTATGTCTAAAGGTGTATTGTATAGCTATAGTAGCTGAAGAATACATGATGATTACATAAATAGAGGCCACTTTGCTTTTGCACCAACACCTCCAGTTTTCATAGATCAGAATTACTCACTATCACTACAGATGCACAGATATATTTGGGTGATTATTCATCCCTGTATGAAACTGGGAGCTACAAAACACCCTACACAGAGCCCAGCAAAGCCTTTGTGTGTCTGTGTGTGTGTCTGCTGGCGGTACTTGTACGCTCCAGGCATTTCTTTGGATGACTGGTGGCTGCTGGAATAGACTTTGGCCATTTGTAGTCCCAGTGGGAGTAAAAATCCCGATTGCAACAGTGTGACCACCGAGCTGTCTGAACAAGAGAGCAAGAACAAGAACAAAAGAAGTAAAGGAGTGAGCCAAAGACAAGAAATAGAGATATAAAAGCCTGAGAGGGAGGCAGACACACAATGATAGAGAGGGAGAGAGAGGAGAGAGGAGGCGATGTGACACACAGAGAGACACAGAGCAGGGCTGTAGTGTGTCAGACGCCGCCCACTTTGACCTTGGTCGCACCTCCTCCATTCATCCATTCACACTGACGCACACAGGACACAAGGCAGTACACACACACACACACACACACACACACACACTGTCACACCTGTCTCTTACTAACACACACAGGACAATACATACCATGGCTGCAGACCACTAAAGAGAAGTTGTTGTTGAGCGGCCAAGACTAAACTGAATGCTGCAACTTCCTTCCTGTTTTTGTTTGTCTTCTTCTGTGTGTGACAGACTCTTTTTATCTCCCTTTACCTCTGTTGTGTGTCCACACCATTCACACGGTGTGTAATCTGAATATCTGCATGTGTGTGTGTGTGTGTGTATACATGCTTGTGTGTGTACACTCTTTGAATTAAGGGCTCCAAAAAGATTTTTTTCCTGAACCACTGAGGTTCTACTCAGAATCATTTGCTTGTGTAAAGCCCTTTATTGAGGAAAGGGTTTGTCAAGGGTTCTTTGTAAGACAACAGATTCCATTAAGAATCCCAAAGAATCCTTTTTGGAAGAAATAGTTCTTCATTTACTGTTGAAATCCTTGAAGAACTCTTTAGTCAATGGTTCTTTACCATGATATAAAAGGCTTCCTGGTAGAACCTCCTGGTTGTGTAAATAAAACCCTCAGAATATAAAAGGGTTCTTGGTAGAATCCTCTTGTTGGGTTTTGGATAAAATCCCTGGAATGTAGAAGAGTTCTCAGTAGAACACCCTGGATGGCTTCTAGAAACATTTGTAATAGTAAAAAGGATTTTTTAGTAGAACCTCCTGGGTGGGTTCTTGTCAGCACTTTTAGAAGGTGGAAAGGTTTTGGATAGAGCTCCTAGAAAGGGTTCTGGGTGGAACCATTACACCATAGAAGGGTTATCTGTAGAACCTCTCATAGGGAGTTCTTAGTGAAACCTTTCACAGAGGGTTATAGATACAGTATAACCCTTTGTGCTGGGTTCTAGGTAGAACTCTGAAAGGGCTCCTAGTGAAACTCTTATAAAAGGGTTCTCCTATGGGGACAAGTCAGTCTACCTTTTATGGTTCTAGGTAGCACCTTTATTTCTAAGAGAGTAGGTGGGTGAGTTTGTCCGACAGATGTCTGTGTGGATGTTGTGACACGGAGCCGACTGGTCCATTCGGATCACTCCCACACACCATCGCACCACAGTGGCAACGCAAACACACACACACACACAGCAACTATTGTTCCAACTTGGCCATGTGACTGACTTTTTTTTTCACCACCTTAAGAAACAGCACAGCCAAGTGTGAATTCACATTGAGAGCCATTAAAAGCAGGTCTCAGAAACCCAACAGAGCTTTTTTAAAAAAATTTTGATCACATACTCACAGTATAGAATATAATTCAGCTTTTTTTTTAAAAGTCTGCTGTTTTATAGTAAACAGTCATGTCTTTTAATGCATGCATAATGTCACATTTAAACAGCACAGTATGATCATTACAACATTTACAATCATTATTGGTGGTAGATCATATGTGTGGTTGCATGGGGCTGCTAATGTGTGGCATCCCAGAATGAGGCTTTAAGATGGCCGCTATGTTTGATTTGTGCAGAACGTGTTGTATGTCTGTATAAAGGCAGGAATCATGTGATGTTTGTCTATTAATATTATAACATCTGATTCAGATTCACTTCCATGCTCTGTTTTCCATCTGGTTGTTCTGAGGCCTGCAGAGGCCAGCACCACAGACACAGTACACAATGTGCCTTTTAGCAGTGTTAGCTAAATGGCCCCAGGGATGTCAATGCCAGTTTTACATATTTTTTCCTTGACAACTATTGGATAGCTTGCAAAACATTTGGTGCAGATATTGAAGGTCCCCAGAGGATCACGTCTACCACCCACTCCTCACTATCCAGTGACATATTGCAACATCTACTGGAGTTTTGTACAGACATTCATTACTTTCCAGATGATGACTTTGGTTGCTCACATTTGTAGTTCTGGGTGAAATATCTCTGCAACTATTGGGCGGACTGGTATGAAAAAACAGACATTCATCCTCCTCACAAAATGAAATAATATACAAAGAACATACATTCTAGGTCAAAACGCATTTCACTATATATGTTGTAGGCTACATTACATGTGATGAATATATTCAATATTAAGGCTGGGACAGTATGGATCTTTTCATATGTTGGTGAAAAGGCTACATATTCCCGTGGGATGGCGGTGTACGAGAATGAGACTGAAAGTGACAGTGCTGTTCATAGTGGAGCAGAAACTTATACTGTAAGTAAGCCATCAGTCTGGCAGTAAATGTACATTACGCCTGCACACACTGCAGCTTCTCAAGACCAAGAAAATTCTCATCTGTTGTTTCCCAACTGCTGGAAAAGTGCAGGGGTTTAACCCCAAAATAAGCTTAACAGGAAAGGTTAACAATAGCAATACCTTTGTGCTTGCAACATCGGCTCTGGTGCAGTCGTACCATTTTTCCATCTTGAAAACTGTTGTTGTTGTTGCCAGTGGATGCCTTAGGTTGAGTTGTTTGATTAATCAGAGGCTGTGCAAAACTACTGATATTCCCATCAGCCTTGACTGTACTTTGATCTGAGTACTAATTAGCAAATGTTAGCATGCTAACATGCTAAACCTACAGAAAGTTGGTGAACCTGCCTAACATCTATCATCAACATGCTAATATTGTTATTGTGAGCATGTCAGCATGCTAACTTTAGCATATAGCTCAGTCCACTGTTGTCTAAGTGCAGCCTCACAGAGCTTATTGTTATTTATTTATATTCCCTTTATTTAAAAGGATATTAAGTCATTAAGAACAAAGTCTTAATTGTAATGGTGGCCTGGCAAAAGGCAAAGGCCTCTTGAGGAAAGGGGTTAGGGGCTTAAAAAAAAGGGGTATCAAAAATTCAAAAACAGCAACACGTACAGAATTACATGCAACAACAAGCATAACACAAATGACATGCAGTCTAACACACAAGCACTGGCAGGTAGCTATCAGACAACAGCATCAGGCAGAACAACAACAGAACAAGAGTAGCATACACAAGCAGCAAGACAGGCAAAGTAACAACGGTAGCAGCATGAGAACAAGAGAACATGAGACAAACAGCTGCTAGCATGTCTGAAGACTTTTATTGCTGTGAAAGATGAAAATGTAAGTTAAATTTCAGGTCTTACTTTTTTCATCCTAATACTTTCTGTGTGGCATTGTTTTGCCACAATCACATATGTGAAAATGCCAAATTCCTTCATCAATCAGTTTAATATTCCATTTGCCAGCTGTTTTTTTTTTAATATCACACTGCTGAATTATTTTTTCTCAGTTTTCCATCACACCTTCTATTCTATTCATTATTTATCTACTTTTAGTCTGGGTACTATTTGATTTTTTTAAATCCAATTTTCTACCTCAGGCTCTGTTCAGAACTAACTTTTTCATCCCTCGATGCCTGTGAGCTTCTGTGCACCTCGGTGTCAGTCTTAGCTTCTGTGTGAAGACACGGGGCTGAATGGAAAAGCCACAATGTCCTGATTTCTGTCGAGACATTTTTGCAGGACAGTAGCAGAACAGCAGCCTGGTGCATTGAGTTAGAGCACTTAACATCTCTCAACACATGAATGATGACACCCAGAGTGACCCATCCTTTTCAGCCTCCTCCCACACACACACACACACACACACACATGCACACACACACACACACACACACAC
>JAJHUR010136351.1:49653-71426 GCA_027495735.1 Lutjanus campechanus | reverse complement strand
GCACTGGTCATCATCTTCTGCAGCACCATCACGCTCTGCCTGGTCTTTGTTCCCAAGGTCAGTTTCTGTGTGAACGAGCACAAGTGGATCATTTTGCTTTGCCAAAAACTAGAGTGCTTAATTATCACCGCTTTCACACACCACACTTCACTAAGTCCTGGAAACTAAAAATGCAGCGTAAACAGTTATGTGTGGCTTTTTTAGCCTGTGTAATTTTTATCCCAGAGTGCAGCTGTGACTAATATCCATAACTCCTTATCCAGTTCATCACCATGAGAACCAACCCAGATGCAGCCACCCAGAACCGCCGGTTAAAGTTTACCCAGAACCAGAAGAAGGAAGACTCCAAGACCTCCACCTCAGTCACCAGCGTCAACCAGGCTAACACTTCACGACTGGACGGGCTTCAAACTGATAACCACCGCCTCCGCATGAGAATAACAGAGGTCAGAGCCAATGAATACTCAGTCATGTTGTACCCTTTTTTTAAAACCATTGTTCAGTATTTTACAAGACAAAACAATGGTGCACATGGTGGCAGTGTTTTTAATGTAATAGTGGGATAGGAGGAGGCTTAAAAATAATTGAAGGAACTAATTGAAAGTTCAACAAGGGAAGGAAGAAAGAAGAAATCATTTAACTCCCACTGAACTTAAAAAGTCAATTTGTTAATTCTTAATAAATTATTGTCAGTTTTTAAAAGCGACCCTGATCACCTCAAGAGATTGTGTTATCACTAAGCAGATCTTTTGTGCCACACTCTATATTCTCTCTGGTTCATTTCATAAAAATGTTCATTTATACAGAGATTGCGTGACATTTGAAGAAATCCTGCAGCAGTCACCTTGGCTTTCTCTTGGATCTCTCAGAGATGAATTACAGCTGTTGTCCTTGCTTTTGCTCATGATTGTGGCAAATGAGCTACACAGACGCTCTTGTATTGTGAAGTTATTATTCTTTGGCAGACAGCAGTCTCCTACATTCTTCACTGTGTTTTGTAAATGTAAAGAAGCAGTTTCAGCAGTTTGTCCATAAATCAGACTCCAAGCTAGAGAATATTTGGCTGATAACCTTGCAGCCTACTTGAGATAGGTTGTCTGTCTGTCTGTCAGTCTGTCTTTTGAGTTGAAGTAAAAAAGACTTCTTCTATTAATATAAAACAAAAGGTGTATTTCTATCAAATTTTGTTCAAATAGCCAGAGCTCAGTGCCTAACGAATATATTTTTTCAAGATAAATCTGCACATTTAGAGTGTCCTTTTATCGTGACCAGTCCAACACACACCTGTTCAATAATTAAGCTGTTTAATCAGCATCTCTTTTTTTAGAAGTATGAGAAAATGGGAGCAAAAACAAAACTGTTGCTTTTATATTTTTGTGTAATTTACCCATTACCTGTTTCTGTTTTTTTTTTTGTTCCAACAGCTGGACAAGGAGCTGGAAGAAGTGACCATGCAGCTGCAGGACACCCCAGAGAAAACTCCTTACATCAAACAGAACCATTACCCGGATGCCAACAACATCCTCAGCATACGCAACTTCACAGACGGAAAAGGTGAGATATTGACTTCATTCTTTTATGGAGCCCTCCTGACATACCATCTGTTGGAGTCCTGGTAGGTTTATCTGTGTGAGCCCATCCATTTTAGACATCCACTACAGTAAATATTTCATCTACATCTGCCTTACATTTAGGGTTATTTTTGTATAGCTATGTCATTTTAGTGACAACTGTGACAAATTGTTATCTATCATTGTACTTATTATCACTGATAGTTAATACCACCAATCACCTGAGGGCAATTTATAATTTACTATGATGAAAAGCAAGCTCATATTGCCTAAACTGTCTGTGCCACTATAAGTTTGGGTGACATTAGATCATAGATTAGGGAATAAGTTGCGTTTGTTGCTATTCTCTAGAGTTGTCCGAGCAATAAGCAACAAGCCCTTTCAGACTTATGAAATTTATCCATAGGGCTTCAGTTTCTCCCATATGTGCAGTTTATGAGGCATGCAGCAAGTGCAAACCTGACTTCCCAGGCTGATCAGTACTCTGAGCATCTTACTTCCCTACCACACAAAGAGATTGGAACTCTCCCCTCCCTAACATTTTCGTCTTGTTTTTATTTGTTGGCAAAAGTGTCAATAGATTTCGTCATAGTTTCAGTCACCATAAATTACTTTTTATTTAGATATTGTCTCGTTATTGATATTAGTTAACAAAATGATCACTGGACCTATGAGGTGAAACAGTGTTGCTGTTTGGTGGGTGTGTAGTAACAAACATGGCTTTAGATGTTGCATCTTTTCTTCCTCACTCTCTGGAGTGACTGGAGTGCTGCTCAGCTGGGTTGTGCTCAGTGCTGCCACAGGTGGCTGAAAACTAGATTGCAGCAGTCAACCCAGAATGAGCAGCTCGGTATGATATGATTCAGTCCTGTCTCACGTCAGTTCAGTGTGATTCAGTCTGTTGCTGTGACAGCTGTAATGAGTTTCACTTGTGTGCATATTCATTTTAGACAGAATGATGGTTTATTTCATAGTTTCATGATCATCAAAAAAAAATCTGAATTTGTTTTTGGTAAAAAAAACAAAAAAAAACTAATCCTCATACAGTAGTTTATCTAATGTGTGTTATTTGCATATGCAGTGGCCTTAGTTAAGGATTTTAGCACTGCTTTTAGAGCGGCGGCTTGAAGGAATATCTTGACGTTTTTTCCATTGCTGGAGCTTCTGTCAGCCCCAGGTGAAGAAGGGACACAGGAGCACTCTGTCTGACAGCACCAGTCTGTGACGTCTCTCAGAATGAGTCATGAGATTAGCTACAGTACCTGCATACTCCACTGATGCTTAGCTGCTTTTGCACACATACTGTAGTCACACTTTTATCAACTCTAAATTTTACAATAAAGGTGATAAAGTGTGTCGACACTTGATTTTGCACCTAATTATTTGGTGTTTGGGGCGTTGTTAACAGTATACTTGAGAAAACAGGAAAGAGGAGATTAAATAAGGGAAGAAGGGGACATTTAAGGTGAACTATCGCTGGTGGAGACAAGCATATGGAAACAATCAGCTGCTAAAACATAAAGATACATCATATCTGTCTTTTCCAAAAGAGAGCTCCTGTGTCGGTTTACCCTCCCAACTTCTCCTTGATACAGGCTGTTTGAATCGATGCAGCTCCATCTTACACATTATGAAGCCGGGTTCCTCAAATTGAATCAAC
The DNA here is from genome assembly GCA_027495735.1 of Lutjanus campechanus. Lineage (NCBI taxonomy): Eukaryota > Metazoa > Chordata > Actinopteri > Lutjaniformes > Lutjanidae > Lutjanus > Lutjanus campechanus. Next base: position 68,195 of record JAJHUR010136351.1, on the reverse strand, counting down.
GAATCGTTACACCCCGGCAGCATCGCTTTGCATTAGGCTCCATTTTAACGGCCGATGGCGGGGCAATGGTGATGTACAGCAGCCAGATTCAGCACGTCTGATGCACACGCCAGCACAAAGCCGCTCTCAGGGGTGTCTAATGGATCTGTCTGAGTTTGGAAAGGTAAAAGAGTAAAACAGCTGCGCTCATTCTGCGGATTGGGAGCAGAGCGTGTTGGAATTGTTTGAGAAGTTCCTCATCTGTGAAAGTTCAGAGTTACACAATGAACTGATGGTCATTAGTAAGTACATTCATGTCTAATGCTTCTTCTTCTTTTGTATTACTTTGTTCTTCGCTTCCTTTAGTTTCTCCTTCTTCTCTGCCAATCGTCTTTTGCGTGTGCTCACACATAAACACGCAGTAGATAGACACACACCCTCCTGTTTTATGCCAGATATTGTTTGGCTTTGAAATGATGTGAGGTGGGGGTCTGATATTATGCGATGGTGCCTTGATGAGGATAAATCTAAAATAAAAGTAGGTCTGTGTTGTTGTGCAATTGGCTGATGGAGCAGCTCAATGTTGTCTTTTTAAGGAACAAAGAGAGAAAGAATAAGTAGATAATTAGTAAATGAGCTACCATCGGTGAGATTTTGACCTTCTTATATTTATGTTTTGAAGAATCTCAACCTGAATACTGTTTTTTTTATTATTATTATTATTATTTTGTTAGTCACAAGATCATTCAGTTATTTTAACTATGTATCAGTGTTTAAATGTGCCAGTGAAGAACAGATAGATAGATAGACAGGAGTTTTTAGAGGGGGGGCATAGCGGGGCACTGACCACCCCTCATATCTGATTGGCCAACCCAAGGACCACCCCATTATTTTCAAATATGATTGGTTATCTGTCCAGTGAGAGGTGGGACCTTAGTTTGAACCACTTGTTGGTGCATTGATTTTTTTTGTATGTTGCCTACTTTATTTTTTTCTACAAGGTCAATTTACTAAATAATAAATGTATAATGGAGATACAATTTCTTTTTGAGGACTTCAAGAATTAAGTATGGAAGTTTTAGATTATGTTTTTTGGTGCCACTCTGTTGTGTTGTGATTGGAAGGACTATCTGGCTTTTAAATAAAAAATGTAAACACAGGAATGTCATAAGTTGTAAGATGCTGTAATGTTAGTGCTTAAAGTAGATATGAGAAATGGTACATTAATGTCCAAATATGTGTATATATGTGCCCTCGTCAAAAAGTCTGGAAACGCCCCTATAGATAGATAGATAGATAGATAGATAGATAGATAGATAGACAGATAGACAGATAGATAGATAGATAGATAGTGAACTAAGAGTCTGATTGTGTGGGCTCATAGAAATGCATCTATTTTAGACTGAATCTATGTATGCACTGTCTTGGTTACTGGAGGTTGTCAGGAGGGAACAAAGACAAATATAGCCAGACACTTTTCTGTATGAAGAAAAAAATAACATGACCAAGAATGTCTTCTATAATTTCATGTCAGATAATTAAATATAGTCATATTTACATGCTTGCCATGTAAAGGAACAAATACTTGTCTCTTTTCATGGACACCATTTAAAGTTAGGAACCACATTTTAAAATGGGAAATAGATGTTTCAGATTTTCCAACTTCCAAAAGAAATTAATTCAAGTAAAGTCTATTTATAGAGCACAGTTAAAAGTCAAGTGTGTAAGATTAGGGGAATTTATTGGTAGATGGTTGAAAAGCAATGTAACATTCATAAGTGTGTTTTGATTAGTCTATAATCAATCGAAAATAAGAATCATGTTTTTGTTGCCTCAGAATGAGCCCTTTATATCTTAAGAGGGAGCAGATCATCTTCCAAGGAGGCCACCATGTTGTACCGACATGTTTTTACTGTAGCCCTGAATGGGGCCACAAGCCAATCATTAGATACAACCTTTCACGTTGTTGGTGTATTTCATGGCCACCACAGGAAGGGGAGAGTGAGATGAGCTGTTTCCAATCTGCAAGCTCACCACTAAATGCCACTAAATCCTACACAATGCTCCTTTAGAAATAACAATCAATGACCAAGAAATCAAAAGATAAGCACGTGGAAGAACAAATAAAAAAACAGGATTAATCAAGTAAAACTGCAGACATAAATAAGATGGATATTAGTATTATATTAGACAGGTTTTAAAGCTATGAATGGAGAGGGGAAATGTAAGTGTTAGTGGTGAATTATTCCACATTTTAGGGCCGACAATTGAAAATGCTTGATCGCCTCTGGTTTTTAACTTAGTGCATGCAATGCAAAAATCCAGTCCTCTGGTGAGGAAGCAGAACATATGAATTTAAAACTGAATTTAAGTTCAGTAATGATGATGATTTTCACTTATATGAATACTGTTTTACAGAGTATTTAATTCTTCAATGGTTTATTGCTCACTACTATAGAATAAATGTAGTTAGTGGGCTGTGAGAGAAGTGTGTGAAAGTGGAAACAGAAAAGATATTGAAACTGAATGAATACTCTACTGCTCATATATTGCTCTTAAGTTTATATTTATGTAGTCTAGTCTTACTCTTTTTTTTTATTCAGAGAGAAACGTATTAGTAAGTTATTGAAGTATTCACCATAATGATCTTGTGAGGGGAGGAGGAGTTCTGAGAAGGCGAGCTCAGACAAAGAGAGACAGCACATTAGGTGCTGCTCACACACGTCAATCCGACACACATTATGGAAATAAAATCACAGGTCATTAAGCCTCCTTTAAAGATCACCAGCATATAAACTTTTCCCAGCCTCAATCTGCTTATGCTTGACAGTCATCATCATCATCGCCGGCTCCTAACTGTAGTCATCAGTATTCAGAAGAGAGCTGGTCTAAATGTATTGGGGGCCGTGAATGAGTGGCTGTTATAAGAGTAGAACGCCGTGTCAACAGCGATTACGCTCACTCACAAAGGGTGAGAAGCAACACTCCACCCCTTTCGCTCTCTCGCTCTCTCTCTGGCTGTCTTCATAAATATGTACCAGCACATGGCGATACTGAAGAACACCGGCGGACGGCAGTTAAGATGTGGTTTTCATAGATCGGCTCTTGAGACCTGATTTTAGGCTGAAAAGTTCGAGGTTATTGATTAACAGGGCTGGGAGTATTTTAAAACATGCTTATGGCTGTGCTACTGCATGTTTAAGCTTCCTTATACCACACAGCAGTAATTTCTTAACATTGTGGATAGTTTGTGCAAATGCACTGTTTAACACTAGAACAGCCAAAGTGGTCATTTTGACCATTTTCAAATTTATATGTGCAATAACTTTGTTGCATTAAAAAGTACAATGCTGCTGGTACCTGACTTTTCCTGAATGTGTCTGTAATGTCATTTAGAATGTTTTTACATAAAATACACAAAAGGCATCATTTTTACTATTTCGGCCATAGGTGGTCGGATTGACCACATGGAAATTGCCACTGTTATATTATATATATATGTTAAAGCAGCTATCATTGTCTCTGTCAATAAAACTATGCAAGTGGTTTCAGTTTCCAATTTCCCAACATTAAAATCCAAATAATTAATTAATTAGACCCAATTAATTCTTTTTGTCATGATGATTGTGTGGTAAAATCTGATATTGTGACGGCCCTGGTTCAAACCATTAACTGAGATCATCCAGTCACTAACCTAAGCAGCTGCTGAGGGCTCACAACTAAATTTAATTTCAGTAAATTATCACTTGTCTTTGTACTGTTTTACTGTCTGCACTCTCAATAAATGTGAAACTATAATGAACAGATGTTAAGATTTACCAGGTTAATCTACATGATTCATTTCTGTTCCACACTTTTACACATGGAACATTTAATTCTCGAACTTAAAAAGCCTTTATTGTACAGTAAAATTCTTGTGCTGGCCCTGACGTGGGAAGAAAAAACCTCAACAACCTAAGAGTTTCTTTGTGGAATGAACACATTCTGAATCCATAATGAAATGTATAAATATCCCAGTCTGTGCTTTTAACACAGCTGTGAGAGCTACAAGGTTAGGCTTTTTTCAAAATGCAAAGAGGAATAGTCTGCTCCAAAATAGTGCAGCCAGCTCAGATGTCCAATCGGGCCACAGAGCGCTGTGATCAGTGAATCAGGTCAGCAAGTGCTGGGAAATCTGGGACATCTGGAGAGAAAACTCTGTAGTGGGGGGAAGGGATCATTCCATTACACTCCAGGTACACCTTTGAAAAACTGATAAGGTTGTTTACTTCATGTCTTATTGTGTTTAAACCTGATCATTGTGTGCCTGCTGAAACATCCGGAGAATGCAGAAATCATGTCAGGGAGGCTTTTTTCAAATTTTGTCCTGTTCGCCTTCCTCTCTGGGAAAGAGTTCTCTCTTTTTGTCTTTCTTACTTTCATGCTTTCTGTCTCTTTGCTTCTGTTTCCACTTTCTGAATTTGTCCCACGCCGATGTCAGTTTTATTTCTTACCTGTGCTTTAAATATCACCCTGCATATGTGATGTGATTTAATTATGCATCCTGTCTTGTTTGCAAAAAGAACACTGACTAGTGTACAGTCAGTTGACAGACATGGCTGACACGCTGTCAGATCACTATGATTACTGAGACTTGCCTCGAACATTTGGGATGATTGACAGTTTTTCATTGGTCATTTCCCCCCTGACTATGGTCAGTAAGATTCAAGATTCCGAAAACTGGTCTTATCACATAGAGATAGAAAATTATGTCAGGGTAGGTGCTCCCAAACAAAATAAAAACACCCTCTAATGTTGTCTGGATGCAGTCTAATGATGGAGGTAACTAAGGAGTGATCGATCTTACTGTTGTCAGTGTGTAGCTGAGTCTGACTGGACAGGAGATCCCAGCCTGACTGGCACCAAACACAGTTGCAGAGACAGACGGTGACAGGGAATACAGGTAACCGAGGTAGTTTTCTTGCTGTGATTGGCTCCTGACATCCTGGGGCTGAGCCAGCTAATTAGGCAGCTAGCTCCACGGCTAAACCAGTTAACTAGCTAAAGATAACCAGATAGCCAGCTAAAGATATCATCAGACAATGGTAGCCTACTTTGGTAAACTACCTAACTTCTGTCTGTCATCAGGAAACTCACATTGGTACTGTGTTGTCAAACTGGCTTTATAACATTTAATGACATCTTTATAACAAGTAATGGTACAACTTTACTTGAAGCTCAGGAAATTATTCATGACACTGTTACAAAAACATTTGACAGTGTCATAAAACTTAATGACACCAAGTCCAAAATGTACCACTTTACCTAAGGAAATATTTGTAACACCAGTGTCAAAACCAAACTACATTTGATCATTTAATGACGTCCCAAACATTTTGCATTAAATATGACAGAATTGACCAAATGCCGTGTAATAACAACAGTTATAAACATTCAGAAAGACTGGTTCAAGTTCATGATAGGTGTAGTTATGACAGTGTAATAACAGTCTTATGCATACCCCTTAAAATAAGGTGTTACTGAGACAGTCATCCATGCTCAAAACTATTCACCCTCCCATATAGCTGGACAAACAAATATGGATTGAGACTGAGGTGTTAGGGCCAAAGGCTGGTCTGAAAATTCCTTTTACATCACATCTCAGGTGGACAGCATGTGCAAGTTTGACATATAGGCATGACTGCCCATTTGACACAGCCTATCATTTATTTCATGATGCCTACATGTGTTTTCAATGCAGATGGAGAGAAGTCGATACTAAAGAACCACCTGGAGCAGAAACCTCAGGCACAGTGGGGCTCCATGGATCCTTCCAGAATAAACAGAGGTCCCCTGGAGGATATCAACTCGCCCGAACAGTGAGAGCTCCCATTTCTTCAGCACCTCTACCCCCGTGTCCCTCTCCCCTCCCCTCCCTTCTGTCTTGTCAGCTTTCTCATCAGACTATACGTCACATGTATCGCAACCACCAGCAGCTCTCAGGCGGTTGCTCTGGCAACAGAGCCCTTGCGAAAGCATGGACCGGCCCTGTACTTTTCTCTCCTACGCATATCAACATACATATAACCACGCTGAGTGAATGTGTGTTCTCCCAGCATGCTGCATACATATATACATACTCACAGTCAAACACATGTGCATGTCAGTGTGCTCACGTAGACATGCAGCTGATTGATTTGTTGTCCCAACTTGTAAAAGAAGATGGTCTTGGACACTCAAAACACTCATGCGACAAATGCAGATCTACATTCATTTACTATTCATAAGGCAGCAAAGCTGAGGGTTGTCGACTTCATCAATGGGGGGACACCTCCTGCATCGCTGAGAGCTCTCCTGCTCACGCTCATTTAACTAGGACCAGTAGAAGAATGCACAATGTGGAGGGACAGATGGATGGAGAAGGGAGAGACATGGGAAAGGAGGGTAAAATATTGAGAAAAGGGCAGTTACAGAGAGAAGATGAATTAAGAGAGAAAGATGTTTAGATAGGAAAAAGAGACAGAGATAAGGAGGAGGAGTGAAAGACAGAAAGAAAGAAAGAGGTAGAGACTCACAGAGGCTTATGTAACCAGTGATTTACAGCTCGCATTGGAAGCAGCTCTGAAAATAGACAGGGAGGAGAACAGAAGTAAAGGAACACTCGGAGCTATTCCCATGCCGCATGAATGTTTGATCACATGGAGGGAAGAGAGATGAAGAAGAGGCAGCGAGAGAGACAGGAGGTAAAGAAGAGACAAATATAAAGAAGTGAGAAAAGAGGTAAAGGTAGAGGAGGACATATGGTAACACTTTGTGACGTGACGAATGCCAGGTCACAGACTTGGTACATGTCATTGCTAAAAGTCTGTGTCACATATGATGCATCAGAAATACCAGAAAATTTGAAAACATTCTCCATGAGCGAGGGAAAATATGTTTCCATCATAAATAGGATAGGTCAGAATAACTGACTAGGCCTGAGGACCATTAATATTTCAGAGTTCACCTAATTAAGACATTTTTCTAGGTCTATCACTGAATGAGCTTGAATTTCGTTCCCCCGTCTTAATTTTTTACATAACTGGCATTTGGTTATGTAATTTTCTTGCAAACGGCTGGCAGTGGCGCTAGCACTGGCGAGGTAGGGTGCGAACTGTCACAGCAGGCGGAAGCATGAAATGTTCTTTTTGTTAGATGATCCCAGAAGCTGGGAGGCACGGTGGATTAGGGGTTTAGTAAGGAGCAGCGAAGAAGGGAATGAGAGTGCTACAGAATACAGGAAAAACAATTAGAAGAATTGGTGAGGGCTTGTATGAACTACACTCTGTCTCTGTCCAGTTTTATCACTGTAGCAGGTGTCATTACATTAACACTTCATTTAAACAGCAAAAATTGTGAAGATCTAGTAAACTGGGCAGTAGTACATGTAGTATATGTGCCATTTCTGGGTATGGAGTCCCATCAAACCATTGTCCCCTGTGTCTTTGTCAATACTTTCCAGTGTACAAAACATACTGAAGTTGAGTGTTAGTTATTGATCAGTAGTGGGTGTATTGGTGCAGAATACTTTCCATCCAGTTTCCATCTTGTCACAGACAAAAAAATGTATCCTTTTGTTTTATTTATTTATTTATTTTACATAACCACAATCTTACTGTAACTTGAACCAAAGTTCAAGTTCAAGTTTCCCCGGCTTAACCATTTTTATTTCTGTAGCCTTAACTACATGAACCATTGAATAAAAGTAGAATATATGGACAGGTGGGCTTTGTTTGAGTACACTGGGTGTTCTATACTATATCAACTTATACAGTAAACTGTGGTGGCAGCACTCAAAAAAGACACAAAGAAAAACTTAATATAATGGTGTCAATTTATCTTTTTACAGCAGAGTATTAGGGTGAGACAAGGGAAAAAATTATTTAAAGTTGAAATATTGAGAATAAAGTTGAGTAAAATTGAAATACCATTTTGACTTTATTCTCAACATGGTGCTTCAATTTTATTCTTGACATTTTGAGTTAATTCTCATATTGTAAAATGAAAATATGGTGCCCCCTCTGATTTATTTTTTCTTATGGCTGGCACTGATATTGAAAGTTCAACATTATTCTAATCACATCGTCATCACATTTCAAAATTATTCTTGACATGCAACAAAGATTAAAAAGCCCTTCATATAGCCCTAATACTCCATTGTGCACTTTCATTTGTTATCATGATGAATAAATTAGAGAAATGAGGCCATTGTATTGTATTGTTTGTTTGTATTGGTTTTTGTTTGTTTTATGAATGCCTATTCTATCACAGTTCATAAAACATGAAAAGAATGTTGGCACCAAACATTAAAAAATATCATTGAATTGCCAAATAATGCCATATCGATGGTCTGTCTGGCAATAGGGTTGGTAAAATCATAATCTGTAAAGTGTCTGGTAGCTACAGCTGTGGAGTAAAATTAAAAAGTTTCAAAGAAATTCAATTATGCCCATGAAGTACTTCAAAATGATACTTAAGTACAGTACTTACTCTCAACCTCTGCCTCTTACACTATATGTTTCCCTCTCTGTCTGCAGCATACAGCGTCGACTGTCCTTGCAGCTGCCCATCCTGCACCATGCCTACTTACCTTCCATAGGAGGGGTCGATGCCAGCTGCACCAGCCCCAATGGCAGCCCCGGTTCCAGCCCACGGCACAGACACATGCCCCCCTCCTACCGGGTAATGGTCTCTGGCCTGTGAGCTTCATTCACTCCCCCACCTGGCTCTTTGCAGAGGAGACATATATGGTTCTTTTTTTCTACAACAAATAGACTGATATCATCAGCGTATGTGCGTATTTTGTCTCAGAACAAGGAGGACAGGGGGAGAAGAGAGGGAGGGGGGGGCCGAGTTTCACTCTTCATACCTCTTCACCCCGGCCTCTCTTGAGAACTGAAACCCTCAGTCAGGAAGGGGTGGGAGGAGACAGAGTGGGCACTGGATGACCCTCACAAACTCCCACGATTCACAGCAATGTCCCCTTGTTCATCTGCTCCCCTTGCCTAGGCATATACACATATGCACAGTCAAACAAACACAACCATACACAAATAACACACACATGCACAAACACACCAACACCCCAATAGCAGAGCAGCGGTGGACCAGCCCTGACCTGACGTGTAGCCTTATCTGCTTCAGAGGGGGTTGTCTGTTTCTGTTCCTTATCTGTTGTATGTACGTGCTCGCTGCTACATGTGAGCTTGTCATCTAACTTGAGTATTTCACCGCTTCAGTGACTGGATACCGATGTAGAGACGTGAAATTTACAAAACCCAACAAAGGAGATCATCCAATTTACTCCCCGTCCCCTTCCCATCCTTGTGGAGACATGTAAATATCATCATTTCTGACTTTGATGTACTGTAAGCTTTGTAAATGCTGTGAATGGACAATTAAAAGGGGTTCAAAGTGTGGAGCTTGTAACAGGGGCAGGTAATCGTGAGAAATTACAAATGAAAGCTTAGAAAACATAGTACCCCATAAAAGAATTAGACATACGTATGAAAGAGTTCTGAATTGGTTTGTGTAACTGTTGATAAATTAGCTTATGGGCAGCAAAGTAAGATACATCAAAGCTTATGAGTCACACAACATGAAAAGGCACCGGGGGCCCATTCATCTAACTTGCAGTAAGATGCACATGGCTCTTTTTTTCCACTTTGCTAAATTTGCACCACCAGACTTTGCATAGGCCTTTCATATTTTACAACTCGCTTAATATGTCCTCAGTAAGCATGTTATACAGAATATTGATGCTATGCCTTTTAACAGGTCTCCAAGGCTGCATAATATGTTAGAAAATAGAACCAAAAGACACCACAGGAGTGTTCCACAGTTGTTATTTGTGTGTGTTATATGCCAAGAAATGCACACATTCAGATGTACACTTAAAAAGAGAGCACCTTATGAATTCAGGTGCTTCTCCAGACAAGGCATTAGAGATGGGGCCTGGTCATATTGATCCCCACACACAGAGTGGTCTCCATAGACTGTTAAGATGTCCATCTGATCTAGCCCTCACAGCTAACCAGCACAGACAAGGGTGATGGGGTTCATGTCAAAGGCAAAAAGGGCACAAGTCTCACAAGAAATAAAAAAAAATTACTCAAGAAGCAATGCTGGAAAGGATGTAGGTCTACCAGTTCCACAACTAGCTTGGATTAAATGGTTGACCTGAATTTCCATGAGTGGTAGTAAAGACGACGAACACACATGGAGGGAGCCTCGCGTAATAAGCCCCAACCAGCTGTAGCTTTTTCAGTTCCACGACGGTGATGACACCACTGCTGGTCACAGTGATAGAGCATAAAGCACAGACACAGGGCTTTCTTTCATATTGAGTGTCATGAAAAATCACTTCACACTTAGCAACAGTGAACATACCTCAGTTGCTATGGAAATTCAGTGCCGTTGAACTCGGCCCAAGAAGGCTGCACTGAGCAAAAACGGTCATCGACACAGTGTCGTCTTTTTTTCCTTTTCTTTCTTCTCTTTTTATTTTTTATTTTTTTGGTAAAACTGTCCTCATGCGGGAGAGAAGCAACCAGGGACTCCAGACAAAAAAAATGACTTTTTATGGAGTGTGAGAGTTTGTTCTCAGCATATGTTTCACCATTGGTGTCTTGGTTTTTAGTTTTTAAGGCGTCTGTTGAGCGCTGTGCCTGTTGTCTTATATTGTAGCCTGCAGGATCCACAGTACATAAATAGGGTGAAAATGGCGCCGACCCAGCAAACATTGGCCACACACATCTGTAAATTGTACAACGTGTCATAGATTTATTTAAATTCAATGCCTCAATGCATGGGACAGTGTGGGAGATACTTGGTGAAAGCTCCACTTCAAGCTGGAGTGGATCTCCTCCCTGAGCTGCTGTCTGATCATAAACACTGTCAATCAGTCTTTAGGTGAAAGGCAAGTCAAGGATACAGAGTTGGAGTGGGAGACAAGCTAGCAGAGATCCGCCTGCTATCTATCGGACATATCAGGGTGACGTCCTGTGAGAGCTCCTCCTCCTTCCAGCCCCTGCGGAGCACAGGAAGCAGGGAAACCCCGAGCACAGACCTTCAAGGAGTCACGGCTTCTCCCGCACCTTTTGCCAACCAGAGAATCACGGTCACTTGACAAGTGAGTGAGAGACATTGTCAGAGGGTTGGTTCTTCCTTCGGGAGAAGAGAAACCAACTGCACATTTTATATATTACATTATATGTGATTGTGTACAATTTGCTGATACCCTGATGATGGTGTCCATGTATGGAATATTTGGTATTTGGCTTTCTCAAGACGGCATGAAATGAAATGTATAATTCACAGAGTTACCTCTGTTTTTGCAACTGTCGTGACAAATCCACTCTGTTGTTTCATCCTCTCACCTACAATTTGGTTTTTACGTTTCCTTACAAAGATATTTAAGTTCTTTTAACCTGTTGATCAGCTCACACATGTCGATGCCAAGATTCTCAGTGGACAAACTCAACATCATCATATCGACTATGCTACTGGTTTAGCAGTTATTCACTGAGGGCAATAAAGTGAAAGTAGTAGCAAACGATCAAACCTAATAACCCACTCCTGGCATTTATCAAATTACTAAATGACTTTTTTTAGTCCATCAAAAATGCCAAATGCAGATCATCAGGTATGGTTCTGTTTTTTTAAAATGTGCCCTGATTGTTTTTTTTTTTTCTTTTAATATGATTCATTTCAACATGGATGAAAAATTGTTCAAATGCAATTGTGGTAGGTCAAGGGCTCATAATTTCCTGTAATAAATAACGTCATGCTGATGGTTTGTATTTGCCACAGGTCTTTTTACCTTTTCAGTTGGAAGATCAAAGTGACATATACGTATATAATTATATCTTTGTATGTGTCATCATCAGGGTTTCTGGAGAACACGAAACATACATGTCCAAAAATATAACAATATGACGTATATATTTAGTGAAAAAAACACACAGGTCCATACTGTTACTGTTTTGTCCGTTTGATATGTGGTATCACATGGAATTAAGTTCAATTAAGAGTTTAAAACGGTAAACAAAACCTATGTTAAATGCAACATGTTCAAGAGGGGCAATAACTTGTTTTCTTATTACAGAAAGAATAGAGAACTATATATATGTATATGTAAAAGATCTTTACGTACATTCTCATTTTTACATAGGAAATATTTCACAAATGCGCCACAAGGATACTTGGAAGTCATTTTTTTAATTTACAGTATCTGTAACTATGTTATGTACAGATGAGGTATAGATATGAAAAAGTTGTATAAAATAAGTATCACACTTGGAACACCTGAACATTTTTGGAGCCATTAGTTGTTATTGGGGGGGATTTGAATAACATTCTTCTTTTATTGTCTGAATGTTATGGACAGCCTTTACTTTTCACATCATCGTTAAATAAAGTGAGACTGAAAATAATGCAGTGTTTGTTTCATCTTTTCTGATGTATGATTGTATTTACAGTGTTAAGTTAAAGTTAGTCAGTCAATTATTATTAGTCCAGCAAGGAACACGCATCAAAAACTATCAAAATGAGAAAAGATGATTCATAGCCTGCTTTAGCTATTAGCTAATTTCCACCAGCAGTTTCCATGATGAAATCAGTCCACAGTCTGCACTTTTGAAGTTGCTTAAAACAATATTAGCAAAATGTTGCTATTTTGTAGCACCTAGTGGCAGCCCGAAGAAACTACACAAAAAACAAATGCATAATCTTTCCCGCAGTCTCCCTTTGAAGTTCACCGCCTAAAGTGCTTGTCTTGTCATTATACTAACAACATTAACAATGTATTTGATTTGTTAATTTTTAACAAGGGGGGCAGCCCACCGTGAGCACCCTAGTGATAAGAAAACCATTTTTGGAAGTAGCCCGGTTCATTTTGTTTTTTTAAATACAGTAGCTTTATGGTTTAGAGAATATTATCAATCCAAGACTAAATTGAAAGAAGGGCAAGTGAGATTCAGAAAAAAAATTGCAATTACAAATCTGACTGTTAATTCAGCACCATGGACTGCATCATGGATTTATCAATAAACAGCACAGTGTGACTACTGATATGTCCGAGCCATGGTCGGGGCCACAGATTTTAACTTTCACAAAGCTCAGTCAGATAAAGGAGTGTGTGTGTATGTTTGCACAATTACAGGACTCTGAAAGTGAAGCAGCTAAATAAAATTCAGCCATTGTTAATTCTATTAATTATGGATGTTGACTGCTTTTCCTCCTGTGACATTTCAAAATGACTATAATAGTCTTGAAGCCATCCAAAGTTAAAGAAACACCTCCTCTGTTTGCTCACTGGATGTGGAAAGAATTATTTTGATGCTTCTTGAAATGACACCAAAACATACACACACATACTCATACACATACACATACAATATACATGTGCACACTGTCTTGCACACCAGAATTTTGTTGTTAGATATGCTGCTACTAAGTCAAAAGTCCCGCTGAGCTCTCACTCAAAAGGCAGAAAACTAAAGATGTGATGAAGTGTGCCCGTGTGATACACTGGCTGGTCAACATTAAGGCTGTTAATTTGCTCGCCAAAAGGCAGACACAGTACGCAGGCTGCCTGCTGCCCTCACACAGAGAGGCTCTGCAAAGGAAAAATAAATTCGTAATGAAAAGCCTTGTATGTTGAGGCCGATAAATAATTGAACTGTTCGGAGGAACCCAGTGGCAAACAGGATGGAGGGGATGAGTGTGTTTATTGAGTGAGTTCCTGACAGTGTCACTCTGTGTGTGTGTGTGTGTGTGTGTGTGTGTGTGTGTGTGTGTGTGTGTGCACCTGAGATTCTGTGACATTTACATGTGTGCATGCATGTGTCCTGTTGTCAGAGCTTTTCTTTATTCTCACTTTGAAATATTTAGTATGTGGATGCTAGACACAGTTGCAAAATGTTTTCAGTTCTCACAGAGAGGCAGAGGAGCAGCTGGCTGAGACTGTGGCCGACCAAATCTTCTGCTGTCATCTGGCTGTAAGTAAGACACACTGGAGACATTCTGGAATTTTCTTTAAAAAAGAACATCCGACAGTACACTGTCAAGAGAGCCCATTTACCAAGATTACACACGATTGCATTGTGCTGTATGTAGCCAAACATTGTCCAGATGAATCAGGCCACCTGCAGCTCAGTACTGGAGAACTCGGCTGTGTTCTGGTAGCGGTTCACCAAAGCTCAGCCAGTTCTGCCCCAGTAATGGTTGGCAGATTTGGCGAGGTTTCAGGTGCGTGGATTTGGGCTGATTTAGTTTGAAAATTGGCACATTCAGCTGTATTTGGACCTGCTGTGGCCCATGTGTGGTAACATGAATTTGGAAAAGATATGAGTTTACAGGCTTGGACCACATGACATTGCGTTTTGGGGATGAAGGGGTGGCAAGGTCAGGGGAGGAGGACATGGAGGGGTGGTGGAGCTGCTTTTTAAAAGCTGGTCAACTCTGGACCATATCATGTCAAACATCTTATTATTACCATAATTTATTTTACTTTTTTTCCAAACCTATATGTGAGCAATTCCATGGATCTGCTTTTTTTCAGTTCTTTCTTCCAGTATACTGTATATATTTTTTTACTTTAGGTACACTTTTATTAGTAAATTTTTAACATTTAAATCAATTCACTTTAGATAAATTGAATTATTTATTCATTCATTCATAATGTCAAGTAATCTTGCCATCTATAACAGGTCTATTCATTTACTTAATCCAAAGGCCAGATCTTTTTAAAAAGTGCCAGGTCCTGATGTTTTTTCTTTGTCTGACCTGTAAAGTTATGAATTTAAAGTAAGTAAGTATATGAGTCAGTTAGTCAGTCAGCAAGAAAGTAAGTAAGTAAAACAATTCACCTTTTTACTTTTTTCTTCACTTCCACAATTAGAAAAGAAACATTAAGGACAAAAGTAAGTGAAAAACTTACATTTGTCATCTTTTCATTCAGTTCCACTTTCCTAAATCACTTCTGTTTAAGCAGCCTGAGTTAAAACTTTTTAAACACAAGTGTCTCTGTGCTTAACACAAGACATAACCAATGAATGGAATAATCAGCCTTCTAATAAAATGAGCCTCTAATAAGCAACACACATACACTTGCATTGTAAACAACTTAGGATTCTAGCATGTTATTTTTTTTCCTAGTTATACATTATTAAAGGGTCAGATTGGGCCATGCAGTGGTCATGTTATTTAACAGGTTAACGTGCTGTACTTATATGTGTATGACTGTGCAACTTTTTCTTATTTCAAAGAAAAAAAAATCAAACCAGGTCTTTTAAAAGCTATCAGATGTCATTCAGTGAAAGATATTTTGCCAAAGTAAATCCAGACCAATGATTCTTGAGCAAACTTATCCTATAACCCAACCGTACACGACCAAACACAATTCTACAGGTGTGTTTGGCTCTTTACATCTTATTTCCTGTCATTTTATCATCAGAAGTCAAAACTGTTTGAAGTATCCGAAGAATAATTCAATCAAATTCAAATTCAAATGTTTTAATGAATTGTTCATGTAGTTAAACTGATGTTTAGGGGGAAAATGTCATTTATCATCAGTCATTTATCAGAACCCTTTGACCATTTACTTTTAAATAAGAAATCAAATTTCAAGCAGACTTTTACTGTTTAAACCAACATGCAGTGATGACATGTTCGAAGAATACATTCATTGCTGATTTTGGTCTTTTCATGGAATTCCTTTATAATAATAAAAAGATGAAACAATGTTATGATTGTATTTACATGGGTCTAAAGAAGGATGACAGAACTTGTTGTGACACTGCAAACTTGCAGACTTTGTGGAGGCCTGGAGTCCAGCTGGATGTGTGTGTGTGTGTGTGTGTGTGTGTGTGTGTGTGTGTGTGTGTGTGTGTGTGTGTGTGTGTGAGATGATGATGTTCAGGACAACAGTGTCTGTGAGGCTGCAGTAAATGAGGACACATCTGGAAATAGATAAAGACAGACAAGAGGGAATAACAGTTCATAACTTCAGCAACATGGTGAACACATGAAGGATTTATTAGTATATTACATCAAATAAATGCTTCTGTTTTAAGATGGGAGGGTAAGATGGAAGATAATGAGGGCAGATAAGAGAGCAGAATTATTGATAAAAATAGATAACTGAAAAAAACAGAATAATTATGTTTATCTTTTGTACAGAGATTGTTGACAGGCCATAGCGTCGCCTTTATTCTCCTCTTGTCTCGTGTTGACTCCTTTCTCTAAAAGACAAATAACAGACAAGGACGAGTTAGTTAAAGGTATAGTTCAGATTATTTTAAATGCAGTTGTATGAGGCAATTATCCATAGCCAATGTTTTCGCTATAGTAGATGTCAGTCGGCACACCCGCAGAAAGGGGCACCAGCACAGGGGCTAAGCAATGTACTGCTGTGGATAAAGTCAGCAGGATTTTAGCCTGTTAAAAAGGGACTACCAAAAAAAAATCAAGATCAGTTTACAGTAGGAGTACCCTATATTTTCACCTTTACTTTGCAATCAGATGGCCTTTTCCGATGGGAAACCATCTATTATATCAATACACTGACTATAGATAAGTATGTCATACAACCCCTCTGCAAATAATCCAAACTATCCCTTTAGAAAAACCATTCATGAATATTACACCCCTCATAATAACATAGAATAAACATATATTTATCTTTTGAAATGAGAGAGTTCACAGTGTATGCTGTCTCCTCTTCTCGTCTCTTATCACGTCTGGTCTTGTTTATCCTTGTTTGCTCTCTTCTCTCTAAATGGCAAATGACAGACAAGGGGGAGTTACAGTTCATAAATTCAGTTGAGGTCAAAAGAAGCACTATTGATCACTATAAATAATCCTGATTAAAAAAACAGAGTGATTTTGGGCTTATCTTTTTTAAGGAGAGGGCTCACAGAACATGCTGTCTCATCTTCTATCTGTAAAAGACAAATGGAAGACAGTTAGTTTGTCTAACAATCAAATCAAGAAACAACTACTGATCAATAGAAAACCTCTAATAGAATAAATACATATTTACATTTTGAAATGAGAGTGCTGCTGTCTCCTCTTCTCCTCTCTTGTCTCATCTGGTCTTATTTCATCCTTGTTTCTTCTCTAACACACAAAGAGGAGTTACAGCTAATAACTTACAATCCAACTATTGATAGATTGATTGATTTAAAGGAGAGGGGAGATAACACTTAATAACTTCAGCTGAGGTCAACAGAAAAACTATTGATCAGTATAAATATTATGATAAAAACAGACTAATGCTGCCTCGTCTCCTCTGTGTAAAAGACAAAGGGAAGACAATAACAGTTAGTAAATCCAACAATCAAATAAAGAAAAACTATTGATCAATACAAACCCATTGATAACATACAATATATACGTATATATTTACCTTTTGAAATGAGAGGGTTGGTCTGACAGCATGCTGTCTCCTTTGTTCGTCTTGTCTCGTCTGGTCTGGTTTTTGAACTCCTTTCCTCTCCTCTCTCTATAAGACAAATAACACCCAAGGGAAGACAATAGTTACTAAACAAATAATGAATGATGAATATTACCCTTTTCATACAAGCTGTCCAGTCCACAGTGTCACCTATGTTCACCGCTTGTCTTCTGTCTTGTCTCCTTTATTCTAGTCTTGTTTCATGTCTTACGTCTCCTTGTCCTCTTGTCTCATCTCATCCCGACCCCATTTCTCCGTCTCTAGAAAACAAGTGGCAGATCAAGAGAATAAGTGTTAATAACTTCATCACTGTGGCACACAGAAGAACTATAAGTCAATATAAGACATAATGACATCAAATAAGTGTGTATTTATTGTTTGAATTGAGCTGAAAGTGCGTCATGTGTCCTTCTGCCCTTGTCTTGTCTTTGCCCCACTTCTCTGTCTTTAAAAAATAAATTGTAGATGACGAGAGCAACATTTAATATCTTCAGCAATGAGGAAGACAGAAGAACTATTGGGAATTTGATAATAACATTAAATAAATATGTATTTACCTTTTGAAATGAGTTGAAAGTGCATGCTGTCTCAGACTCCCCTTGTCTCGTCTCCATCCCCGTTTGATTTCTCACTCTCTAAAAAACAAATGGCAAACAGGGAGACTAACAGTTAATAACTTCAGCAATGAGGCACACGGAACAGCTATTGGTAAATAAAGGAAATAATAACATCTAATAACTGAGTCTTTACCTTTGAAAAGAGAGGTGACTTCTCTGTGGCTCCCTGCAGTTTCACCACATCACACAGACACACAGGCAGCTCAGAGAAATAAATAAAGGCGCAGGATGCAACAGTGCCAGACGCACTCAAGACACTGATCCGTGTGCTGCATCTATGATGAACAAACTACATACATATGTACAATATTTTCTCCTCAGTCAGCCATATCTTCTGGTGCAGCAGTCTTGTAGATGGAGATGTACTGCTGCTTACAGTGTGCTTTCATATTGTATTCATATTGAGTGTGTGTGTGTGTGTGTGTGTGTGTGTGTGTGTGTGTGTGTGTGTGTGTGTGTGTGTCTAAACC
>JAJHUR010136351.1:26310-49633 GCA_027495735.1 Lutjanus campechanus | reverse complement strand
TATATGAGAGAGGTGTGTGTGTGTGTGTGTGTGTGTGTGTGTGTGTGTGTGTGTGTGTGTGTGTCTAAACATACATATTTCTATTTTTTTATGGTCTCAGCCCCTCTTCTCTCTCGATCTTTCATATGGTGCAGCATGTGTCCATGAACCTCGTTGCAAGATGCTGCTAGGGGCCTCACCAGCCCTGCCAGATGCCCAGGCTGGCCCTGAGGAGTAAAACTGCTGCCACCCTGTCAGCATGAGGCTTAAAACACAGCCACACTCTCAGGCATTTTTGTGGAGGAGACACATTAATGCTGCTGCTCTTAGTGTCCTCCCTTTTCTTCCTCTGTCTCTGAGTCTTTGCACACTCCATAGACTCTTTGGTAAACTGACAAAGGATGGACATGAGAACCCGTCCATCTGTTCTGTTGTCACTCACCCTCCAGCGGTTTGGCAGCTCTGTGCTTTCAGAGCTGTGCACAGGAGAGATGACTGGTCACAGTCTTGTCATCAGCCTCAAGGTGTCGCACATAGTTTCTGTGGTCTGCAGTGAGGACTCCCAGCTCTGTCTTCTCAGGAAGAGCTGGAGTCAGTATAGTTTGAGGAGAGCCTGCCTTGGGTACCATGATACCTGATGCCCCATCCTTTAGAGGAGATGGGGTGGTGTTCTCCTCAGCTCCTGGTCTATGTGGATGAAGGGTGTGGTCTGATGTGAGCAGGTTTCCTTTAAATGGAATTTGAGGGAAGTCCTTGGGGCCTGTGATAAGGTTAGGATGCAGGCTCAGGAATGATGTTCTTACAGAGTCAACATTCGTGCTGCTCAGAGTACGGTTCTTCTGGTTGGTTAGCATCAACTGGAGGACTCATCCTGTCTGAGGCAGAGCAACTGATTAGAAAGTCAAGAAAAGAAAATATTGATACAACACATGAGTCATGATTGACTGGACTCATTAAAGCCCAGATTAATTAGTTAAAAAACTGGGCATGTATGACTTCAAAGCATAGTTAACATATTTTTTTTAATTTTTGGAAAAACTCAACAGCAATGTCTCTTTCCCAAAATCATAAACCGGTTACTCAAGACATGGTGTAGGAACTACTTTCTTTCTGCAATAGAATCTACTGGAAGTACTGGTAGAAAGAAAGTAGTTCCTGCATGAAACTGCTCACAACAAGGTCTGTGAATTATCTTGAGTGACCAGGTCATGATGCTGAGTGCCATTTAGTCCCATTA
Organism: Lutjanus campechanus; assembly: GCA_027495735.1. Lineage (NCBI taxonomy): Eukaryota > Metazoa > Chordata > Actinopteri > Lutjaniformes > Lutjanidae > Lutjanus > Lutjanus campechanus. The sequence continues at coordinate 48,417 of JAJHUR010136351.1, read as the reverse complement.
TATTGGAGAGTCGGCAGACATCTCTAGAGGGGTTGTTTAGTTTAAGTCTAGTCTGCCTGATTCATTGATTGATCCTTTATTTGACTCGACTCTCTGAAATATCAGTAGCCTGATTGCGCAGTGTATTGGTAAATCAATGGCGCTGTCCGTGGTGCTGAAGTAGCAAACAGATTTGAGCAAGAGGTTCATGGAGACACGATGCTGCCTGTAGCTTTCCTATAATATTTCTGTTCTGCTGAAATACACCCCTAAACCAAGCCCCCTCTGTCACAAAATATTTAAAGGGAGACATGAGTACAGATGGAGTTTTTACTATAGATGTGTGTGTGTGTGTTGGTTGGTTGCGGGGTGACTGGGGGGTGGTGCGACTGATGAAAAAAAAAATCATCAGGCATTGTCAAATCACCATCACGAAGCAGAACAGGCAACATGTTGACACTGACACATTCATCACTCAGGTGCTTGTGATCTGCTTGATTGAGAGTAAATCAGGTCACACAATGTTTTAACTTTGGACAGAGCCTTTCAAGCTGTTTCCCCTTTAGTCTTTATGCTAACTAAAGCTAAGTACCTCCTGGTTCTGTATTCATAGTCAGCTACATCATGAAAGTGGTATTAATCTCCCCATCTGACTCTCAGCAAGAAAGTGAAAAAGTATTTTTTTTTTTTTTTTTATAAAAAGTCGAACCAATCCTTTATGTTACAGATATTCTATATGACTTTGCAGGACAATTGATAACCTTGTGATGGCTGTAATTGTTCATACAACTCAGTGGGGACTCAAGTGAACTTAAGCTTTTAAACCCAGCACGCTTCTGCTGCCGCTGCTGCTTACTGATTCAAAGATACCACAGATTTTGCCGAGTTGCTTCCACAGGAACAAACGCTCCAGTGTGTGTAAATGCTACATGACCTTCTCTCTCATCTCAGTGGGATCACGCTGTGCAAATGGAAGGCGGGTTGATTAAGTTGACCTGGGTGTCAATGGAAGGGAAGCGTCTATGTATCCTCCTTCACATGAGATGGCTCAATTGGAGAAATGGAGGCTCGGTCAGAGGCAAGAACGACAAGAAAACGAGCCACCATCCAATTCATCCAACTCATTCACATATTAAGCTGCACTGATCTGAGGATTGAAATAGAGAAGGAATCACACACATACTAATTTCAAAGGAGCTTCTATGGCAGTTTTTATGTCACAGTATTTCAGGATGGTGTATCAACACAAAAAGGTCACACTGAATTTAGGTGGACTGAAAAGCTGCAACCAAAACTCCACTTTCACGTAGAGTCAGCTAATAATATCTTTTTGTTGAGGCATGTTAGTGGAATATCTACACTATATTGGATTGATTGCAATTAAATTTTGTACAGACATGGACAGTTCGCAGGGGATGGACTTTACTGATATTTGTGATCCCTTGACTTTTCCTCTAGTGCCACCTGTAGGTTGAAGTTGCAAAATATTTTAACATTTACTAGATGAAAATTTTGTACAGCCATGGTTCCCTGAGGATGAATTAGAGATACACAATAATATTGGCACATCATCGGTATCAGCTGAAAAAGATTTTAAGTGAAATATTTGTATCAGCATAAAATGAAAATATCTGCTGACAAGATGACACTTTAATTACGCGCACACAACACCATTATGTTAGCGGTAATGGATTTTTATCTTTAAAGTGTCCAACATGGATGGTAAACCTGCTATTTGCAATGATTGCTCAGTGTCAGTCATGCAAGGAGGAGCCAGATCACATCCCTTCAACACCACAAATTAATTGCTCATCTTACAAACCGTCATCCTGATCACTACGATGAATTTTTGAAAAACAAAGAAAAACAGGCACCAGTGAAGAAAAACCTGTCAGCAGTAGTTTTCTTGTTTGGTCCAGTGAAGGCGTACATTTAGAAGATCTTCCAGTGGTCATCACAATAAGAGCAGGCATAATAATATGATAATTCCATTACAGGAGAGACTTGATGTTCTCTGCAATCAGGTAGAAAAAAATATGTGCCTATATCTGTATCGGCATTCTCTAACATAAAAAGTTAGAAAATGTTGGCATATCAAATAACACTAAAAATCTGATATCATGCATCCCTTGGATCACTGAATGAATCGTTTTGACACTGATCTCTCGACTTTTCTTCTTGCCCCACCATAACATTGACGTTTGAAGTTTTGAGAGAAATCTCAAAAATTAGGCCTGTTGGATGGAGTGCCATGAGATATGGTGGCCTAACCACATTCATATCTGCCATCATCAGTTCAGTTGTCTAATACTTGGATTAATGACATTCCCAGCCTTTGTGTTTAGTATTGAATAGCAAATGTTAGCATTCAGTCACACCAACAGCGGGGGTGGACTCAGTTTGTTTCATTCACCTGTGACTTGTGACTCAACCACTACTCTTTAGTTTTGAAAAGTTAGTTAAATATCATATAGATATCATAGATCCAAGATGAAAATGACAGAAGGGCAGGACTCAGAGAAAAAGTCTAAATTACAAATGTTTCTGCTACTTCAGCACCATGGACAGCACCACAGGCTACTGCACAGGTTACTATTTCAGAGCTGTGGTCAGGGCCATAGATTCTAACTTGTGCAAACCTCAGTCAGATAAATGTGCATTATTGGATTGGATAAAGGATCAGTGAGTCAGGCAGACTAGACTAACATATTCAACTGAACAGAGCCTCTGCTCTCTGCTACAAGGAGATGGAAGATTAAGAAATGGGATGCACACACATTAATATTATGTTTACTATTGTGATACTGTTTGTCCATCCAATACTAAAATGAAGATAATTGATAACAAAAAAACAAATGGGATGCATTTTGGTTATTTTCCTAAAAACAGGGGTGTTAGCCCTCTTCATATCATCTACTACAGTAAACATACCTGCTTAATGTGAGCATGTTAGCATGCTGATGTTAGCATTTAGGTCAAAGCGTGGATAGCTCTTATTGTTGTTCACACACATTTTTAAGTTTGGATTTAAACCACCTGCTCTATTTTTGCAAAACTATTTTTGCAAACTCTTTAAATCCACAGCATTGTAGCACCATGAAAAGTTCCCTGGGCTAAAAGAAAAAGTTGCACTTTGATCTCTATCTTTTGGACCAATGTTAATGGGATTTTGTGATTAATGATGTTTTGTTAAAAGCTGCCTGGAGTAAAAGATGGTGTTCATGAGATTTTATCTTTGATCCTGATCTGCAATCCACACCGGTCTTTGCACAGTAAAGTTTACACAACAGTTGGAATCTCAGCATCAAGGGTCTCATTATACAGCATCAAGGGTCTCATTATACTGTAGGAAACACTGAGACAGGATAAAACATACAGACCCCCACACAATAATAACTTACACTGATGCATGACATATTCAAAAACTACGGTAAGGGAACAGGGCATACACTGTACACACATGCTGACAGGACACTAACAATAAACCACAATCTTTCTATTCAAAACATGTTCCTGACACATTTTCTTGCTGGGTTGCACTAACAAGGATTCATTTTTAATCATGGTTTACTTTAAATCATCTTGCTCCAAATTTTGAAGCTATCTTAAATGTATAATCTATAACATTTTCCTAAAAAGAACAACAATGTATGGACAAGAAGTCCATACATCCATTTTGAATTAAGTAGTCATTTTTGGCGATTTCCAGGTGTTATATTTTAACAAACTACTCCTGTGATCCTGTATTACCTCTAAACTTACACTCCAAGAGGTCTAACTTTTAAAGTGACTGCTTTTTTTTTTAGATGGATTCAGCAAAAATAATCAAGTAACTTGAGGAAAGTTAAGGGACAGACTCAACCTACTTGATTTTTATGATTTGTCTCTTTCTTTCACTCCAGTCAATAATTTCAGCCAACAGAGCTCTGCTTAATTTTATTTGGATTTACTCATTTTAAACCCTGTTGTGCTAAACTCTGATTAGAAGTAATCTTAGATGAAATGAATCTTTGTTGGTGCAACCCAGTCTTTGTTTGTTTTACAAAAGCTGAAATGTCACCATTTTTACACTAGAAAAAAGGAGCTCACAATTTCCATTAAAATCTGTGTCTATTCGCCTGGGAAAAGCGACACTGACACAAAAGCATAATGATGTATTCATCTCCAGTAGTCCCTCGTTCAAAAGCCTTTCTAGAGCAGCCTCGGTAACCTTTGTTAGTGGTTTATTACCTGTGCCACTGGTCACCATTTTCCCCATTAATCTGCTGCATTCAAGGATTTTCAGACGGGACTTCTAATCCCTCCTCAGTACCACATTATGGCAATCTAACCTCATCAAGATGAGTGGTCAAGGGCACACTGGAGAGGACATTTGAGAAAGGAGCATATGCCTTCTGTATTAGTATGCTGGTCAGAGCAAAGAGCTAAGAGGGCTCCTCACACATACAGTTATGTGTTGATGAAAATCCCCAGCCAGATGATCATTCATGTTTAAATTGAAACATCACTGATAATGATTCAATAATTACATTATGTTATATATGATGTGGAAAATCTCTTGATATATGGCCATATTGTCCCAAAACCTCATTTCGCTGTTTGAAAAACAGCCGTTTCCTGGAGGAGCGCGTGTGGCGTGGGTTGACTGATGCCTCCATACATACTGTACCAGGATATGTGATTAGAGAGAGAGTTATGGCCAGTAGTTACAATCTCCTGCTGATAAATTTATGGCTGACATATAATGACGGCACACTCAGATGAACCCATAGTAAATCCAGGACATGGATTTCCTCTGTCCTTGAGAATCCTGTTAAGGTCCCCACTCAGTCACAGGTGTGCCTTAATCTAAAGCTGCACCGTTCGATAACTGGACAGTCCTGCATTGATTGAACCTAATCTGCTGCCATGTCTGTAATGGACCATACCTATATTTTTGCATGTTTTATTTTCATAAGTACAACTCAAGTGTACTTTTTTCAAATGCATGCTGTTGCCAAAATGATGTTGTACTCTGATGAGACATATGAGGATTACAGGATAAAAAAAAACACACTAGAAATTATTTATTTTTATTATCAAAAATGTAAAATTTTTAGGCTTTTTTTCTCTTTTTAGTAGATAATTTTCATATTCCAGGCTACTAAACAGACCTCCCTGCGATGGGATTGCACCAGCCGCCATGCCCCTCAGCATGTTGATGTTCTGACCCATGACTACTCAACATTCTTTATAATTTAATGGAAATTTTGTCATCAAATTCTGTATTTAATGTGATTTTGCTGTTCTGGTCTGTTCATCCTGGGAGGCGGATCCCTTCTTTGAGGTTTCCTCCCTTTTTTCCCCCGCGCGTGTGTGGTCACGTATGTGTAGTGCACAAACCATCACTCCAAATGGACACAGGATACACAAGGCAGCCGTGAAGCATGATGTATGTGAAAGCATAGTTATAAGCAAGTACATCCTGGCCTAAAAGCTAACAATCCAGAGTTTGGGCACCTCAGGTTTATAGTTTCTGATTTTTTGATGGATCTTACCCAGCTTTTCGGTTCCTATTCATCTGCCTGCATTATGAAAGAAAGCTCTGGAAATTTGATGATTAATAATCAATCACTCACAGTCATGTGTTTTTAAGTTCCATTACTGTAAGTGCTGATTGATTTGAGTCTGCAGTCCCTTCGCACTAACTCACAACAACAATGTGACTTGAGGTAAAATATAATAATGTAAAAGTAAAAGTAGACTTGACGTGATTGATTGAACTCATTAAAGTTTCAAGCATCTGAGCATTGATTTTCATACAGAAATAAACGGAAACCAGTGGAGGAAAATACATTAAAAATCTGAAAACTCAGCAACATCACTTTATGAACTTCACTAAGAGACCAAAGACTGTCAAATTTTGGATATAGAAAACATTTAATTTGTACTAAAACAAATACACACCATATACATGTGTGATTAATGACAGCTTTCACAAACAGGGATAACAGCATGACCAGTTCCCTTCCTTGATTTGTTACTGAAAAGCATCTGTAAAAATGTTTACTTGGATAAAGAGCCTAAATATGTGATCTGCACAGATATCCAGCAGCATCATCTACTCTGAATCTACAACACTTTGAAGTGTCGAAGCAAAATACCAGCCTTGGGTCATGGTGTTTTCACCATGTTGCTTCCACCCATCAAATCCGTTGGGCTGTGTGCAGACAGACTGCAGGGCATGTGTGCTGCGGGTTTGTCCTGCGACTGACCGATGACTTAACTGGCTGTCACAGGGAGTGAATGGCTTGCCAGCGAGCAGCTGTGGCCTTGGTGCCACAGTCAGGCCTGTGGCCCTCAGCCCAAGTGTCTTTCTGCGTGCCGGACATAATAGTGTCAGTGATGGTGGTGCTAAAGAGCCCGTTTGTTGATGTTGAAGATTTTGACAGAGTGGTCGGCGCTGGCACTAGCAAGCTGGACCCAGGAGCTCTCCTCCTCGATTTCACTCTCTCCATCAGGCTGTCCATCTTTCGTCTGGTTGTTCTCTCGAACTACTCGGCCAGTCCTGGGCCTCCAGCGGAGCCTCTTGACCGTCAAAGAGTGGCTCTGACTGTGAAAGGATGTGTGATGAAGGGAAACAACAGGATACTGCTCTGGATGACAGACAGTTTCTGCAGGTGTCAACAGATTAAATTTTAGACTTTTTAAAGACAATTCTGAATGCAATTTAAGGCGTATTTAACAAATACAACAACGTTTAAGTGAAATGTTCATCTCTATTCAGTACAGAATTAACCAGTGAGTAAGAGCTAAAACAAGCAAACTTGCTGCATGAACTGACTAATATTAATGCCAGCGCCTAATAAAACTAATCATTATCAATTTCCATCACGCATTATTGTGTTAACTTAAAATTAAAGTAAACAAAATTAAAGGGACACTTCACCCCCAAATTAAATATACATATTTTTCCTCTGGCCTGTAGTGCTATTTATCCATCTAGATTGTTTTAGAGATGCCTTCTCTGCCTTCTCTTGAATATAACTGAACCAAAGGGCACTCAGCACTACAGGTAAGAGGAAAAATATGTTATTTTGATTTTGGGGCGAACTGTTCCTTTACCAAATCTCTTATAGTACGTATGTTCTCTGATATATTTATGGACTTGTGTTAAGTTTAATCTCTGATGACATACTGTGGTCATTTTATTATTTATTTCAATAAATATATTACATATTCCCCTTTAATGAAACTTTATAGAAGATCGTATTGTATTTAGGCTAATGCAGTTTAAGACATTTTAAGGCCTAAAAAACAGATTACTAGATTTTAGACCTTTAAAGAGTTGTCAAGGACCCGTGGAAACCCTGAGCAGAACAAGCATCAGACTAAATCTAGACAAATATCTACTACACATGTCTATTACTGTACCATCTCTCCCCCTCGAATACAAGACAAGTACAAAGAGACAATCGCAAACTTCTCTCACCCCATCTTGAGACTATTGGACACAGACAACAGGGAGGTGAAAAATATATTCTAACTTGATTTCAAAAGTAGCTGAACTGACAAAAATGTGGTTGTGAGCAGCCCTGAAGCCTGAGGAGCAGGAGCCCTCTGATACAAAGAGACATTGAAGATACCTGTCTTCAGTTCACTTCCTGAGCTCTATAGACGATGACTCATACACCCACATGGGATACACACACACAGAAATACACACCTGTCGATGCCTTCTCCTCTTTTAAAGGAACGCAGCCATTCAAATCCTGCTGCCTTTTTCTCCACAACATGTAATAGAAAGCTTCTGGCTCCAACAGCCATCAAACTGGAGCCAAACCACTGTTTCTGTGACACACTGTCATTGACATCTACTGCCAGCGGCCATTGGAGGCCTTTCAAAGTTGCATCAGGAGCTGAACTTCAGATGAACTGTGTTTGTATGTTGTAAAGGATACGAAATGTCCGTTTGTCCACAGCTGCTCCAGTCCTGTCCTCCAGCAGGCTCCTGGCCAGGGCTCCACCTGTACAGCAAGATCCTGCCACACTCCAGACCCACTGCAAGCAGGTAGCTGAAACACACACACACACACGTTTACATTACAGCCGACCAAACCTTCACGAGAACATTCATTTCCAGTGCTTGAATGTTAAAAGACTAGTTTGGTTGTCATGCCCCCAGCAAGGACAAACAGAGAGGAACACATGCACAGAAGCTAAGCAAGGGACTGCTGTGGACAGGTTCAGCAACAAAAAGTAGCCACATAAAAAAGGTCCACCTAAAAAAACCCAAAACAAAATCAATCAGTTTAAGGGTTCACTGTATTTAGAATATTTTCACCATTTTGCCCTGCCGTCATACAGCCTTTTTAGATGGGAAACACTGGGATTAAAGCTATATCACTCTCTCCAAACCAAGCAAACTCCATAGGCAAAATTCATCATTTTACCTTGTAGAACACAGGAGCTGCTGGTCTATCACTGCCTCGATCTGTTAGTTTGTCTGTATTATTGTGAGAATTTGGTGTTTTAAAAGGATAGTTTGGATACCTGTGTAGACTTAAGACATCTGTATACACATGTTTGAGAGAAATAAACCTTTTGTGTGCACAAGAGAAGTCTAAGATTGTTTACTTTAACTCATGAAAACAAAAGTGTTGTGTTTATATTTTTGTTGTGTATACAGTATTTCACTTTTTAAGAAATTTGCAGTATGTTTTCAGTGCACAGAGCTCAGAGTGGATTCATCTGGTGATACTTGGCCATAATATGAAAATAAAATATATGGTTGTGTGTGTGTACCTGTTATCAGAGCAGAGTTCGGGGCAGAAAGCAACCGCAGTCGCAGAATCACCCACATCCAGGGTAGAAGAACATGGTTTAATCTCAGGAGGCAGCACAGAGTCTCCAGAGTCTTCCAATCTGCACGGGCCCCACACTATCACCTGGACATGGACACACGTATAAACACACACAAAAACATGAACAATCAAATTAATCCAATTTAACTGATTTTGAAAAATGAATAATTTGCTGCTTTCTAATATACTTCAGTGAAAATGACACAATTTCATGATTGTTTTCAAAATATTTATATTTAGTTTCCAATTTACACTTAAATGAGCCACGTATCTCATGAGATACATTTAAGGTATACATTTAATTTAAGGTATAAATTTTACGTTTCTCCCCTTTTAAATAGTTATTGTGCCAACTTTTAAAGTATTTTATAAACAATTAACAACTTTCTTAAATATTGTTGTAATATATAGTATTGAAATATTCTTATTAAAGAAAAAAACCTAAATAATAGCTATTAACATTTATAAACAAAAAAAAATACTCCTGTTTTTATACTACCATCTTCCCTGTGGTTCCTCTACACTAGCAAGATCCTATCAGGTGGCAAAAAAACAGACTCCGCTTCTCTCTCTGTTGAATTGTAGAGACTGCTGACAGAAATTCCCTGAAAACACTGGTGAATTAATCAACAATACACAGTGAAGAGTAATATAAAGAGTAATCAATATTTCAGACCTTTCTATTATTGATTATATGTTGAGTATAGGCCTCAAACAAGAATATCTATGAGGGATTATCTCTGTTTTATTGCCTTATCTGGGCAATGTGTCCTCCAGAATACAGACTTATAATGCCTGATTATCAAAGTTGTGAAAATGTAAATCATTATTTTTCAAATATTGTCTAAAACAAAATCCCCCCAAATATATTGAACATGAAACTACAACAACATCTGGCTCATGGCTAGTGTTTTTGTCCATGCCATCTTGGATTTTGATACAAATCATGATTATATTTTAAAGTCACGTGACCGGAGTACTTGACCCCTCCCCCCTTCAGTGTCATCATATAAAGTTCACCCACTTAATGCCCCTCCTCCCTTCACAGCCTATTAAATGCTTGTATGTATCCCCCAGGATACAGACATCAGATTAGAGCAATCATGAGGATTTTTTTTTTTTACCATCCCTTCATCACTATAAAGCAAAGACTAATATTGTTTTTTGTTTTTGGAAAACGTCCCAATGTCTGAAAATCACCTTCTTGTCCCGACTGGATGTCACAAAGTACTTGCTGTCTGGACTCCAGTCACATGACCAGATGATTCGGCTGTGTACGGCTTTGTCCTTCCCCGTGTGTGTGTGCAACGAGAACTGGGGCTCTGCATGAATACAAGAAGCACAAACAAGTACATAGATTATATAAAGAATGAATTCAAACTCAACATACTATATTACTATATATATTCTGTCACATTTCATTTACAGAACAAAACACCCACACTTCCTCCTTGATGACACATGAGCCAGTAGTAAAAACTCTGTGTCATGATTATTGTAGCGTGGAATCAGCATGTCTAGATCCCCACCTCACTGCTCGGTAGCAACAAAGGTTCTCCAGAGCAACAAATAAACAACCAAACAAGACAGAGAACCTCATTCCAGCCCTCCATTTCAGTCAGTTTTGGTTTATGACCTGCTGCTGTTTATTTCCCCAGCCTAAGTCATTTCAGAGCCCAGATTGGTTTTCCCCAGAGAGCTTGTTTGTATGCTGCTGGCAGCCGCTTGTCTGCGCGTCCACGACAGTGCTGCTCTCCACTGGAACTCTCTCTCTCACACACACACAGACACACACCTGCTGGCATGAACACATAGCCGTAAAACCACAGTGTCCCCACAAAAGTCAGAGTTAACCACCATGTCGTGTCTACCCTCGCACTACAAACACACATATCTCTGCACACACATATATTTGAAGGTGTGTTTTTGGGGACACACAGGTGTTGCACCTCCCTCCATTAACACTCTGATCTGAGTAGTGCCAGGGGCATGATGGAGACCAGACACAGACAGACTGAAAGAAAGAAGAGATGTGTTCAGTTTAGACACACCAAGCAAAATATGTCAAAAAGATAAAAGAGCAGCGTGTAAAAAAGGTTACACAGATTAGACAGCTGCACCAAAAAAAGAGAAAAAAGGTAACAGCATCTCCTTGATGAAGATGCCTGGGTGCTTGACCCACAAAGAAGAGGAAGACGGAGGTGGAAGAGGAAGAGAGGAGAGACAAAACAGGTACGAGGAAACAGGAGACACACAGAAAAGGTGAGAATAAAGGGAGTCAGTTTGTTTGATCAGCTCTGACTTCGTTTAACCTTCCCTGGTCTAGTTTGTGAGACTGTGTGTGTGTGCGTTCTTCACAATCACCTTGAGTGATTCAGCAGCCAACCGGAACAGACGGGAACCCCCCCACCACCACTCCAAACCCTCCCCTCCACTCCTCCTCTCCTCTTTCACAATCACCATCGATGCCTTAGTGCAGTCCACTATCCAGGCAAACAGGAGAGTGCAGGACTGGTTAGCCTCTGTCAGCGCACATTAAGACCATCCTGAGCTGCCAAAAGAGCCATGAGATGCGTTACCAGGTGCAGGTGAGGGGGGAGGTAATCCTCTGGGCTTAAATGTCATGTTCTGCTCACCTTGGATGTGAGATCGGGTTATTTGTCTGAGTCAAGGTGCTGAGATTCTCTCATATAAACAAACTCTCCAAGAGCGAGCTCTTGTTTACAACACGGGCCCCGCAGGAGGTGAACGGAGAGCCGAAATGCACAGATTGACTCAGGACATCTGCCAACAGGTGTACTGATCCGATATAATGCTTATTTTATCCACCTTGCTCTGGTTTATAACTGTTGTTATATGTTGACAATGACTGAAAAACAGTCTTTAATGTGCGTAGCTTACATTTGTCCCATACTGATCAAACTGAGTTACACTTAAAGGGATAGTTTGGATTATTTGACGTGGAGTTGTATGAAGTATTTAGTGTATACCTACAGTAGACAGAGGTCTGTGTGCCCCAGTTACAGGGAGAGGGGGGCTCTAGCACAAAAGTTAAGCAATGCAAAGCAAAAAGTGTTTTAGCCACTAAAAAAGGTCCATGTATTAAAAAGTAGTAATAATTTTTTTTAAACAGACAGTGATATTTGGTTGATATAATGCATACACATACACTTAAAATGATATTGATCTTTTTAGGTGGACCTTTTTTAAGTGGTTAAAATACCTTTTTCGCTGACCCTTTCCACAGCAGTATATTGCTTAGCTTCTGTGCTGGTACTCCTTTCTGTTTCTCCAAATTGGGCTTGTGCGAACATCTACTATAGGTAATACACTGACTATTGATACATACGTCATATAAAACCTTTTCAAATAATCCAAACTATCCCTATAAGAATACTCTAATGAATGAATTCAGGAGTAATGAAATGGAGTGTGAAGAATGAGACACATTTATCAAACTACTTACATTAAAGTTTAATAGTGACCTTTAAGAGGATCTCTCGAGTGATTAATCACATGTATGTTCAGAGCAGAAACAGCCAATCAGAGACGAGGATTTGGGCAACAGCTTCCATATTGTTCATGGTTTGAATTAGATTCTTACATTTTACTCTGTGATGTGTTATTCTGCAAAAGCATATGTGGTTTTTCATTTTCAAAAATTAAATCCTGAATTAACACATTTAATTAACGTCAATCTAACATACCGAAAATATTTAAAAAGGGATTAATAAATGTGGATTAAAGAAGTTTCTGCTGCTGGTAGACTACGTGCATCAGAGAAGTTATGTAACAAAGAGAGTTTTGCACCATAGTGACGAGTGCAGAAAATGAAGATGTACAGAAAGTGATTGCAAACAAAATCAGTTGCTTGTGTTTCCACCTCTGACAAAAGGTGTGTATCATCTTATTAAGTATTCAAATCAAATGCAAATAGTAAGCTATAATGTGAGAAGCTGTTATGTATACTCAGTTTTACTTGCAAGTTCCATGGGAGTATTTAAGGTGCAGAGCTGATCTGTCAGACCATGCAGACGCTGACAGTGGTGACCTTCCACAAACAAATTGTTTCTCTAAGCATTAATGTCACCACCACTGAGTTAAGTCTGGGAGAGGTCAAAGGTCAACAAAACAGACAAAATGAGTGATAAGAGAGCAACAAAGGAGGCTTTTAGATTAATGTGCAATATGTCCAAATAACAGAAGGCTGTGTTGTTGTGGGCGTGTGTGTGTATCTGGTCCCATGAGCCTGAAATCAAACCTAAGGCTGACAACAAGCCACTACAGCCACTGTGTCTGTTTCTACAAACAAGGGTCGCACAAACACAGAAATTTGATTACAGCGTTGATAGTTCTTTTCCTCATCTTGATCCTGACATGATAAACAGGCAAAGATTTGCTGAGCTATTCCAATCATTGCAACTTTATACTTTTTACTTTATACTATACTGACAAGCCCTCTGGCAAAAAATGAGGTTAAATAAGTGCATAGGAAGGCATCTGTTGTACGCGAGTATCCATCTGGAAGCCCTTGTAACCCATTTCAAAGCTTTGCTATCCAAAGTATTAACTGCAATAAAGACCTTTATACATTTATTAAAGGAAAGGAAAAGTTAGTGGAAGTTAGTGAAATTCAAATTGTGGTCAATTTACACAAAGAAGCAGCAAAAATGTGGTTATATTTAAAGTGGAATAAATAAATAAATGCATAATCTTTCCTTTATTAGCTCCTTTTTGGACGAGTTTCAGTCAACGCATCACTTGTTTGGCTCTTCACAGTATTAATTAGGGGAGTCCTTCCAATCAGGCCAGCTTGACTTGGAACAAATCTGCTCAGTGGGTTTACCTTATTTTAATTAATTTGAATTAAGGGAGCTGGTGTTGTCTGCCAGCAAGGCTCCAATATTGTCTCTTTGTCTTGAAATTCACTCAAACACATTTTTAATTAAGCTAAATTTACTTGCAAAGCCCCATGAAGAACTATTATCTCATCCTGAGCTGCACCGCATTACAAAACAAAATCCTGACTAATGAAATAATACCATTCTTTAAGATGGACCCCTTATTAGTGACAACTTCATCCCTTTTCTCACCGGGACTCCCAGGTGTGGGCAGGTTCCGTCTCCATAGGGACCAGGTGCGATCACGGGAAACGGCCAGTAGGAGTTGTGAGTCAGGGGAGAAGGCCATCTGGGTGACGGTGAGGGTGTGGCATGGCAGCGTCTGCAGCTGACGCCATGTGGCGGTACTCCACAGCAGGAGGGCTGCGTGCTCGGCTTTTGATGCCTGGAAAGACGGTTTAGATTTAGATCAGTTCATCTACAAAGAAAAAAATATTCCCTATGACTTTCATTTAGCATCATGAAGCCCATCTGTTTTCTTTGACTTTTTCTTGATTCCATAACTTTTACTTTGTGGGTTATACATTTATTTCTTCTTGTTCTTTATACTGTCATGCCTGTATTTTGTATTATCCTCTTTGCCTTTCCTTCCTCCCATAAAGCACTTTGGAACTGCAAAAATTCCATAAAGGAATAAAGCAAAGAGGTGTAGAGGAAAGAAAGACAGATAATTAGAAGAAACAGGGGCGAAGGGAAAAGAGGAAGGGGAGGAACACAGGAGCAGAAGGTGGGTGAGGTAAAAAAAAAAAGAGTCACTGTCAAACAGGAAGCCAGAAAACACACAACTGTGTCCAACTGCCCAACTTAGGGTTGGGCAGTTGGACAAATATCAGCCATCAGCGACAGACTGAGTTGATCTCCGCTGTTTTTTGGGTGATTTTTATCATTCTATTTTTAATTGTTTAATGGTCTGCCTCAAAAGTACTGTGCAACAGTGCTGTCCAGCTTGAAGGAAGTGCGTTTCATGATGAGTTAATAGTTGTATTTTTATGTTCAATAAAGAGGTATAAGAATATGTCCTTTCTTAACGTTTTGTGACACACTTTCCTAAAGATTTACCTTAACCTTACCCATAACCACCACTTGCCTAACCCTCACCAAAATCTTAACCAATTGGAGGACATGACTTTTTCCCCCAATTGCACCAGCCATGCCCAATTAATTGGTCTTGAGTCTGAAATGTGTCCCAGAAAAATCATATCCACATGCACACACACACACACAAAATTTTATGCTAGTCTGTGCATCTCTGTATGTTCGCCCTCAGAATCAGAGTATATCGGGGGTGGCTTGAGGTCAGGACTGTGAAACCGTCTCTGGGCTCGATCTTATCACACTGACCTTGCATGCAGAGGCCACCACTGTCCTGGCACTGTCTGAAGCGAGACAGAACATCTCAAAGCCGTGGCCATAGCTGAAGGAGACAGAGAAGAACAATCATACAGATTAAGCACAAACAGGATTCAAGACAACAAACCAGCAAACTGAAGATGTGGAAGGACAGACGGGGATCTGAGAAACAGACAGGTGAAGGGAGGAGGACGACAACAAAAGACAGGGCTCCCAGCCTGACAGTAAATTAAGTATTCTGTTATTCCACAGCGTCACCCCCAACAAGCTTCCAGGCTCGAGCCGTCGCTTGCTGACAGGTAAATAAGCAGACAGAGTGTGAAATTAAAATACTGATGTGCAATGACTGGTCCTTCTCCCGCTGACTGAGATGAACAATGACGACGCTCAAGCTAATCACTCACAGCCTAATTACTTTTTAGCTTACTGACTATCACCTGGTTGTTTTAAAATGTCAGCAAAGTGAAATCACAGCCTGCAAACTCGACAGAGAGAAATTCCTCCCCTACCAGGAACCTTTCAAATGCTGCAGCAATTTGGCCACGATGGTGAGAGTATTATTTATGCCACAAAAATAATTTGGCCACTTACTCATTTTAATGTTTCTATTATGCGCTAAATGATTCAAAAGGGGAGGTGAAGCCAAATGGAGGTAGAAAAAGATGCTTTTCAACACACACAATGCCCACACCTCGAGTGAAGGGCCACGCCATATGTCATGTTTATGGCGGATTGACAGGTAAATGGATTTAACATTGGCCACAAATGGAGGCAATATATTCAGTCTGGAGAAAAGGCTCATGGGATGGCAGGAAGCTGGACCCTGATTGGCTGATGAACACAGGGAGGGAGCATCATTTTCACATGCAATAAAGCCTTTGGGCAAAACCAAACAAACACAACTCCATCTGGAAATGCTGCTTCATTAAGAGCATTATGGAAACTCTGATGTCTTAACAGGGAAAGGAAGTAAATAAAATGGAAATAATGTGGTGGAAATAGTGACTGCATGTCGTTTGAGGACTCTGGATATTGTTTGCAGCAGCAGGTAACTGAGACTAAAGACAGGCTGAGAGGGTTTGGATATGCTGTTAGCAACAGAGAGACATTTGGATACTCACAGTTTCTGGACCTCAGGCCAGAGTGTGTTCTGGAGAAGATGATCCTCTGGTGGGGGCTCTACACACACACACACACGCACACAGTTAACTTCAAAATCCTTACATAACTGTCATTTGCAAGGCCCTGAAAACTGAGCTCTTTTAAAATTCAAATACAACCAGTTTCCAATTTACTAAATGAGGATTACACCCAAGTGGCTATTATAATTTCCCTCTTTTAAATCCCTGTACTGTTAACCCAAAGAGTGACGGATAGGATACCGAACATGTGCGTGTGTGTGTGTGTGACAAGTTAAAGAGAAAAAAAAGACAGTAAGGAGAGAGTGAGCTACAAGCTACATGGTAGACTGAGAACACGACTGATTGCCTGGAGACAATGTTCTCTCACATTCACACACCGCCTCTTTTAGCATTTAGCTCACATAAAACCCTCAGCCCTGGAACTTGCTGCCCCCCCCCCAAAAAAAAGCTATTTTGAAACAACTGCAGCTTTATCTCCCATTCTTAACGGCTGCTGGCTTCGAGGGGGATCAAATCTAGCTGGGCGCCAATCCTTTTTCCCCTCACACCGCAGGCTCTCGCACAAGCCTGCACTGCCTCCGTGTTGCATGTAATTGAAAGCTAGAATGCTTGTGTTTTCTCTTATTGGTCATCGGCTTTCTGTTTTACCTAATTATTCATTCCTCTCCCTGCCTGCAGAAGGCAATCAAACAAGAGAAAATGCATTGTTAACAACAGTCGCCGCACTTGGTTGCTCCCTACATAGCCCGGGGTCATCGATACTTAAACTTTGCAATCACATAAGCCTGCTTTCTAATTAGCATTGCAGATTAAGGAGTGGCTTCAATCATGCTGATGACAGCCCTTGACACTCTCTTGCCCAGGGGTTTTAAAGCGCCATGCTACGTTCTCTTCATTCCACTCTCATCCATTTGCCATCTGCACATTTCCTACAATTTACATTTTTTCTCTGTTTCACCTTTGTTTCTCAGCTGCTTTTCCTCTGTGTGCTCTCTACACAGTAAAGGGATATTTCACATTATTTGATGTGAGGTAGTATGAGGTACTTATCAATATTGTATTCACTACAGTAGATGGTGGTCAGACCCAAGTGTGGAGAAGCAGAGAGGAGAACCAGCATGGAAGCTAAGCAATGAACTGCTGTGGACACAGTCAGCAGCAAAATGTATTTTAACCACTTAAAAGGTCTACCTAAAATTATCAAGTGTAAGTGTATACTGTAGTTAGAATATTTTTCATCACTCTACTTTGCCATCAGGCAGCGTTTTTGACAGGAGACCATCATTTAGCCAAATATCACTCTCCAAACCAACCAAACTCCATGGGTAAAATTAGTCATTTTAATTTGCACAACATGTTGCTGGTCTATTATTGCCTCAGTCTGTTACTCTGTGTGTGTCATTGCATGACTTCAGTGAATGTGAACTATCCTTTTAAAACACAGAAGTCACCCAAACAAACTAGCCAGTCGAAGCAGTTGCAGACCAGCAGCTCCCATGTCCAGTGAGGTAAAATTCCTGATTTCGCCTATGGAGTTCGGTTGGTTTGGAGACATATTTATGTCTTATATGTCTTATAGATATTTGGCTTATATAACAGTGTTTTCCTGTCAGAAAAGGCTGTCTGATAGCGAAATAAAGCGGAATTCTATATTCTAAATATAGTGTATACTTAAACAGATTTTTTAGGTATTTTTTTTCTTAACTGGATAAAATACTTTTTGTTGCTGACCCTGTTCACAGCAGAACATTGCTTAGCTTCCATGCTGGTTCTCCTCTCTGCTGCTCCGACATGTGGGTGTGACGGCCACCAACCATCTACTGTAGCTGAAACACTGACTATCAAGAAGCAGTGTTGGGCAAGTTACTGAAACGTCATAATTAGTTACAGTTACTAGAATAGAATAGAATAGAATAGAATAGAAATACTTTATTAATCCACTAGTTACTTCTCTCAAAAGTAATTGAGTTTCTTTAGCAATTACTGCATAATAAAAGCATATAAGTCTAAAAATATAACAGAAGAATAAAAAAAGAGGACACGCAAGAAGCTGGTTACGTTAACCAAGCGTTACTACAGTAGTCAATAAAAAATTATATGATGAACAGTTTATATTTTACTAATATAAAAAGCAAGCTCACATAACCTAAACTGTCATTTGTCTGTCAACCTGCTTCCTCCAGTTGTCCAATATTTTCAGATAAGACAAAAGTAAAGAGTAACAAGCCCATTTCATTTGCAGCAGATGTAATGGCATTATTAATTTAAGAAAAGTAATTAGTCACATGTCTAGTTACTTGTTGCTCCTGTAACGTGTTACTTCCAGTACTGTTCATAAGAACCACAGTCAACCCCACATAGAATAATCCAAACTATCCCTTTAACTCAGTGCCATTTCTGTTACCAAACACATTCATCTTATCTCACATTTGAGATTTTTGCTTTCTGGTTTGCTGTTGTCTTGGAATTTGCTCCTAAATTTGTAACGATAGCCTGTGTTTTTCTCGTCTTACTCCTGTATTCTTTTTTGCCTCTGCTCACATCACCACGTCCTGGCACCTCTTCCTCCTCTTCTATCACCCACCACAACCACCCCCCTTTCCTCTCATCCCCTCTCCTGCTGTAATACCATCGGCCTCCAGCAGACCTCAGGCACTGTGGGAGCAGAGCTGTAATAACTAGCTGTCCGTCTGGCCGCATATCATTGTCTCTTATAAGAACATCCAGCGACAGGCAGACAGGAACTCTTAAATGTGTACTGAGGCTGCTGAGTGGGTCGCAATGAGGAATATAAATCAGGCTATCAGGCTGTAGAGGAGACGGGGATGCATTTTGACTCTAAACTTATTCATCAGGGAGGTTTACATTGAGTGAGGGTTTATTTAGATGACCAATAAATTTTAAAAATGACCATGTTATGTTGGATGGAAAAGTGCAGTGTTTTACAGTACCAGTCATGATAAGCGGATGGAAGTAAGACTCCTGGTATTGATCAGAAATACTGTTGAACTGCTCCTCTTCTTGATTGGTTTTTGGGGCAAGGTCACCTGTAAATAAAAATGGCATTTCTATAAATATATATATTTGAATATTACATTACATAAAAAGGAATGAAAACACTAAACAAATGCTCAGTTTAATAAGGCTCTCTCAAACCACCGCATGGAGCTCATGAAAATTGATTATCAGATAAAACTTGGCCCCAATCCTGAAACACTCAAGTGCATAGCTGAGCAAGTATTTTACCTTGAAATACAGCCTTGTTGGACAGACCCAAGGCAGGTGTGCTGGCTCCCTCTGGAAGGTTGACAGAGTCCTGGCAACGAGCAGATAAATGAACCAACAGACACGCACACACATACATCAATAACTGTGTGAGAGTGGGCAGTCCACTCAGCATATTTTACAGCTGGAAAAATAAGTAAAAAAGACACTACAAGGAAAGTTTTGGTGTGAAATTGTGGTTCTAAAATTCACAGATTTAACGAGATTACATAATTAGGATACAAAAAATGCTATAGGGAAAAAAAGCAACCACCAACATTAGCTACACAGAGCAACTGCTAATGTTAGCCACAAAGACAACCGCTAACGTTAGCTACACATACCAATTGCCAACATTAGCTACACAGAAATCTTGTTAGCTAACTCACCTTTAAACACTACTACTACTACTACTACTATTGCTACTACATATTTTGGGACTGTTGGTGGTGAAGCTGGTAACCAGGATGTCGTGTGGGTGAAAACAGAATAAGTTTGTGGCAGTTTACTTGACGTTTGACTGTGAAGTGTGAATAGATACTGAACAAAGTACATTTAAACTGCCATTAATCTAAATGTACATTCACCCATTAAGGAAAGAATAGCTGGACAAACAATCACTAAAGCTACAACAAACATTAAAACATTAAATAGGCTAAACAATTTTCCCATATTTGGGATTGAGGTAATCCAGAAGTATTGGAAAGTAATCAGGTTACATTACTTTAACAGGTAATTAGTAATTACATTGGAATCTAATTTGACACTCACACTAGATGTCAGCAATTTTTCTCTCGATGTCCCAGAGATGTTAGCAAAGTTCTCCACAAAGTTACGAGGCGCCTGAAACACTCGCAGGACTTTTTCATCAGCTCCAGACACGAATTGAAACCTGCCGACCATCGCCAGACACTGCATGTCGTATCCATGGATCTGCGGCCGTGAGATTTCATGCCAGGTCGCCTGCAGGGTGAAAAAGACACAAAGAGATATTGTAAAGATGCAAATCTGTTCATGAAGATCCCAACCAGCTGCATGTGGTTGCCATGGGGAAGTGCCAGTATTTCAATAGATTGCTGATGTTGTGTGAACTGGGATTCTTGGCCCTACATGCAGGCATCTGTAATCAAGCCAAACATGACATTGAATCTCTTCTTCAAATGAAGCATACCCAGCTTGCAAAGTGTTCTCATGAGAGAAGATGGAAGGATCCATGACAATGCCGGGGTTTACTTTGGCACCAGCACTGAGGAGGAAATATTCCAAACTGGCAAACTGGAATAATGGCATGAGGACTGAGACTTTGATTACATTTCTACCTGAGCTGAATGTGGGTGAGGAGTTTTCTGTGGTACTGATCAATCAATCCCTGCAACTCATGTCTTAATTCCTTCCCTCAAAAAAAGTTTTAAACTGAAACTTTTTAATCTGAAGTCACAACTGCTCAAATTCAATCAGGCACACAGCTTAAACATATTTTAGCAAACCGCCACAAGTAGAATATATGAAGTGCAGGCTATATCCCACAAAGGTTAATACAACTCGCCGGTGTTAACAGAAGAGAAGCATACTAAGCAACCACGGCTTACAGGGGAGAAGAATTAATAGAGAAGCAACATGTTGACGCCAGGTGTGTGAAACATGATCTGTTTTCTATACTATCTCATCACATTACAAGCTCATTTTCCTCTGGCCTGTAGTGTTACGTATCTATATAGACATTTTTGGTGTGACGTGCAGAGATGTGGAGATATTGACTGTAGAGATGTCTGCCTTTTTTGCCTACTTTTCTATTTTAGTTTATTTTAGTTTCCCTTTTTAACTTAACTTATGTTATTTCTATTGTTAGTCTATTCGGTGCTGGGTTTTTTTGTTTTGTTTTTTTGCATTTACTCCTCATATGCTTTATTTTTTATATTTCATTTTATATTTAATCCTCAACTGTTTTCTACGGTTTTTATTTTAATTTCCTTTGGGATTAATAAAATTCTACTTTATCTTATTTGGGTCGGTCAAATCTGTGGAATATTAAATTATACATCTTTGCTCACTAGACTTTAGCCTTTCTTACACTCGAATGTTAACTACAGGTTATATGAGCTTCTTTTTAACATCTAAAAATGTGGTTATCTAAAATTATTGGTTATCTTATTGATATTTTCCGTGAGAAGCAGGTAATTATTGGGCATCCTTGGCTGGAAAAAATCCATATAGTGCTTCCCCATTTAAAAATACTGTCACTTATTTTGAGCCACTATCAGCTGCGTATATTCTTCTTCTACTTCAGCATGTTAGAGCCGATTCTCAGCCTATTTTACCTGTTTGGCATCTTGTTTCCTCCATGGAGTGAAGAGTCTGGTGGTCTGGTCTGAGCCCACGCTGAGGATGAACTCACCCTCAGGATCCCAGCTCAGGTCCTGGACTGCATTAAAGTGACCTGATATCACAACCCCAGGCCTCCACTCTCCCTGGTCAGACAGAATTACAATGGTCAGTTCACAACTTTAAGCCTCTGATTTCTAAATTCCCCTCTACATACACCCCACTTCCATGACTACCCCCCCCCCCCCCCCCCCCCCCCCCCCCCCCCCCCCCCCCCCCCCCCCCCCCCCACACACCCCCCCCCCC
>JAJHUR010136351.1:0-26290 GCA_027495735.1 Lutjanus campechanus | reverse complement strand
CCCCCGCCACATGGTGTCCATGACTGGCAACGACATGACAGTGGCTGATTATAATGTAGGTGTTGCTGTCTGAGAAGTCAATCTCCTTTGAAGCATCTGAATTAGTTATCAACACCTTCAATTTTATGCTGAACTTTAAAATTCACCTTTCAAATGGGCA
This sequence comes from Lutjanus campechanus, assembly GCA_027495735.1. Lineage (NCBI taxonomy): Eukaryota > Metazoa > Chordata > Actinopteri > Lutjaniformes > Lutjanidae > Lutjanus > Lutjanus campechanus. The sequence continues at coordinate 26,130 of JAJHUR010136351.1, read as the reverse complement.
TAATTGAAATGCAGTTATCTCTGAACTTACGTTGTGACTTCAGACCCCCACACTTTCTCAGGGACACCCAACAAAGACACATACAAAGCCAGTCAAATTGAGTGGCAGACAGGAGACTTGGTGTGACTAATTACACTAATCACTGTCTCTCACACAGTGTAGCTGTGTCACAGTGCACTAACACTGGATCTTATTCCAAACACACTTGCCATTCCCACAATTCAGGGAATATTTGTACATTGTTTGTCCAAATTAAAGGGACAGTTCACCCGAAAATCAAAAGTACATATTTTTCCCCTGGCCATGCAGTGTTATTTATCCATCTAGATTTTGTTGGTGTGCAGAGTTTTGGTGATATCAGCTAAAGAAATGTCTGCCTTCTCTCCAATGCAACGGGACTAAGCAGTGTCTCTTTCCAGAAATCATGACCTGGTTACTCAAGATAATCCACAGACCTTGTTGTAAGCATCTTCATGTAGGAACTACTTTCTTTCTACTAGAAATGGGCATAATTGAAATGCAGTTATCTCTGAACTTACATGAACTGTCCCTTTAAAGAAACAATTTGAGTATCGTAACAGAGCAAGCTACAAAAATCGACATTATCTTGATCTGAGTTACCTCTTTGTCTTGGTCTCTGCACCAGAGATGTAGTGCTCCATGAAAAGCATGAGCCACGATCATGGAGCCATCCGGACTCATCTGGCAGCCGTAGAAGCCCAGAGTGTTGCCACCAACCTCCCCTACACGTACCTGGTGTGAAAGAAAAAAACACGTTGTGGGGTTGGTTGTTACCAGTAAGAAGCATCAACTCATCTGCCTTTTCCAACACACTCGTATCTGACATCAGATCAACGAGTGGGTTGTGTGTAAAGCTACATGCTCAGATTTGTAGGGAAAAGTGGGAGTAAGGAAAACAAAGTTATAGCTCTCAAATCTGTTCTCAGTCTCCCTTCAAGACTTATTAACTAACAGCTCCCATAATTGCGGATAGAAACAGAAAAAAACAGCAAATTAAGCTGACAAGTCAGATGAGAATTTATGCAAAATGGGACTTATTAGAGTTGAATAAACAGTGTTGTGTTTTTTTCTGACAAAAGACATTTGTCTAATACAAAATGAAAGCAATTGCAGCACAGCATATCACACTAAACAAATAATAATCATGAAAAATGGCAAAGCTTGAGAACACAGAAGGATTTAAATAAATTGGATTTGGGTGAGAGCCTGTGACCCCTGCGTCATGCTCATGGTGCAGATCATATAGACAGCGAAGGGTCCATGGGGTCTGAGCTCCCACTGAAAAACCAATCCAATTTATAAACACTCATAATTACTGCCTCTCAGCTCAGGAAAATGGTAGAATATAAAGAAAAAATGCTCCTTTAGGATTCTGACCACCTGTTCAATCTCAGGCACCTTGCTTTTGTAACTCAGGACAATTCTGCATTGAATTTTGTGGATTCAAATCACCACCTGGGGCAGAAAGCCCATTTTGATTTAAACGCAGTTACCAATTACACTGACAAATGAAAGTGTGCTCTTTTAAACTCCATCTGAGGTCATTCTAACTCACATTAAGTTTCGGTAAAGTTTTGGCAAAGCAGAGAACAAAAAAGACAAGAAATAAACATGGCCATTTAAAGTATACAGAACTACAGGAGGCCAAATAGAGGATTACAAGAAAAAAATGAACAATACTCAGCCATAATGCGAAATAAAAATTGTCTAATTGGTTCTAAAAATGTAAAAACTGAATAACAATCTGTATTCAATCATCTTTTCATTGACATTAATACCCATAAAGAACAGAAATTACATATTAAAATAGAGAAAACAAGCCAGGCTTGCATAACCAGGCAGGATTCAATGAAGGATTATGGCACTATACAGAAATAGCTTGAAACAATGTGGAAATTAATCGATATATTTAACATGTGAATAAATTGGGAACTGCAACAGAGAGCTTCTCTAAGCATGAGCTGTCACCGCTGCCTTGATCTGTCAGTTTGTTTGTGTTACAAAGTGACCTCAGTGTTTTAAAAGGATACATTGGGATTCAGACATCACACAACACAAACAAATTAACTGATCAGGACAGTGACAGAACAACAACTGCCACGTTCTACAAGGTAGAAGTACCGATTTTTGTCTTATATAATGGTGGTTTCCTGTCAGTAGAGGCGGTCTGACGGAAATTATTCTGAACAAACCGTACACTTTAACCTATATTGATTTTTTTGGTAGAACTTTTAATTAAGTGGCTAAAATAGATTTTGCTGCTAACCCTTTCCACAGAAATACATTACTTGGCCTCTGTGCTGGTACTCCTCTGTTTCTCCAAACTGGTGTCGTGTCAACTATCATTTACTGTAGAGAAAACACCGACTACAAATAAGTATGTACCTCATACGACCCCACTTCAAATAATCCAAACTATCCCTTTAAAGCAATGTCAGAAATTTTCATTATTGTCAACTCGCACTCTTGAGTTTATACTTCACTAGTTAACCAGTCAAAGAGAAACTACTTAGTCAAGGACATTAAGAGTATTCTGTCGACCAGGCCAACCTCTCACTTCCCTTAGGAATTCAAACAATTAAAAGCTTTATCGGGTCCCGAAGCCTTGGAGGTAAACTAGGCCCAGAGGGCAGATCTATTCAAATCGATAGCAGCAGAACCAACCCTGGAGAGTACTACACTGCTCCCTCAGTAGCACTGTGCTCTGTATCCAGATATGGCTATACATACATAATATCTCCTCAATCTTTAATTAGCTTGTGCCTTAAATGATATGGACATTGGCTGTGAGGAAACATGAGAAGTGCTAAATTTACGCTTGAATAATCAAAATCTGGAAAGATGTACAGCTTAGCCTCTTATCTTTTCTTTAAGCAGCTGGATAGAGTGACAGCATGTCTAGCTGCAGCAGTGACCTGAGGCATACTGCAGGAGAAACACACAAGAACGTGCGCGCATCAATTACATGTTAAACAAACATGGTGAAAGGCCGCACACAAACAGACCGGCAGAAGCAAACACACACACGAACACCTATGGTATGCCTGTATGAAGCGGTGAAGTGGTGTCCTCAATCATCCGGCCCTCTTAGGGAGCTTGCGTTGGTCATCAATGACCTTCAAAATAACGCCTGTCTGCAGGCTGAAACACAGCGGAACTAATGACAGCCATAAAGGCATGCCTTCACTTTTGAATGGCACAATCCTGCAGCCATCCGGAGAGAGACAGAGAGAGACAGACAGAGGAAAGAGAGACAGTCAGGTAGAAACGTAGATGGTGCGATTGAGAGAGAACGAGATGCAACATTAAGCAGATTAATTTTAAAATTCTGCACACTAGAGGCTGCCGTAAATCATGCAAAAACTCACAGAGGCAAAAAGCCGTCATCTGTCTTGTTTACGAGGAGGAACAATATGGATGGACGGCGTGCCTTATCGCTGGCCAGCGGGGGTATGGGGGAGGCACAGAACAAGGACAGCAAAGAAGGGAAGGCATATATCATTCTTGGAAGGAGAGAAAGAGGGTGATGAGTGCCGAATGGGCTTAGCCAAGCTGGGAAAACCCATACAGTGTGGAGTACAGGTTTTCAAATTAACTTTTCAGGTTGAAATACTGACCGACACACAGAGAATCTTCTTCCCTGTTTTTCACTTGATGTTGACATGTACAACAAAAAGTAAGGACTGCAACTAAGGATCATTTTCATTGTCTATGAATCTGTTGATTTGTCTCAATCAATCGACAATTGTTTTATCTGGAAGCTATAAAAAAAACTAAAACAAATATTGCCCAACCTAAGAAGCTCTATTTAACCAGCACCCAAAAACAACTAATATTCAATTTTATAGTGACATGAAACAAAGAAAAGCAGACAATCCTCATATTTGAGATACCACAACCAGCAAATGTTTGGCTTTTCTTAAATTAGCCTGATTCCGGACCTCTGAATTGCCGTCTACATCTCTTAACATTTTTAGCAGTTGCTGAAATAAAAATCCATGACCCTTCTGGTAATTCAGTCTGATTAACTGGCTAACTTAACCCGCTTTGAGGAAAGAGAAGACTTTGGACAGTCATACACATTGCCGTGATTTTATTTTATTAATATTATTTCTTTTATGTTTTCTATGTAATGCTGTTGACCAGCAAAGACACAGAATGACTGTTCACCTGACTGGCCAAAGGCTTTGGGCTCCTAATAGCTCAACAGTGATACAGTTTTCTTATTTTATGCGTATAAACTGACAAAAACCTCAGAATGTATAGTGACAAAAGGTCAAATTAAAGTGGTTGTTTTCACCAAAAAGAGAGGGACCCATGACGTACTGTAGGAGGAAAAAAGTATCCGGATCAGTTGTTCTGATCTATCAGTGATGCTGGGTGTAGTCAGAGGTGAAACAGGATTGAAAATTTTAACCAGAGAGGGCAGCAAGTTACTCATTATTTGACAGTGATAATAACCAACTGCCAAAACACAAACATACAAATTACTCAAAAATATTAACAAATTTTGGTTTTAGTGGCTTTTCTCGATCTGCTGTGCAGCTGATTGTGACTTGAGGAGAGTACACAAGCTGCGGTCTGAAAATAGGTTATTTCTCAAGCACACAAACACACACACAAACTGACAATCCCTCCAGGCATTGTAGTGGCCCGCTGTGGTCAGTCTGAGATGTTAATTACCAGTGTGTCTCGTTAGTAAGATGTGCTTTACGCAGCGGTGGGCCCCGGCCACCCCACTGCTAACCCCGCTCTCCATTAAATCTCGCCAATTACTCTAATCAGCGTGAAGAAGTGGAGCACTTCTTTGTAAAAATCCGCTGATTAAGACACATGGCCGATCGTTTAGCGCTGCGGAATCTGCTCTGCTGAAAACGTCAACTTCCCATAGAAAAGACCTTTCAGATTGCTAAAAACACTCAAAAAGAACCAGTGACCTCGAATTCTGTCTAATGTAAACAGTTTAATTCACTGACGTTGAATTGATGTATGCGTGCACCTGTACCCGCGTGTGTATGTGTGTGTATGACAGAACTTCAGAGGTTAAGCTTCCTTTGTAGGCAGGGAACCTGTCAGTTCAAAGGGTTTGGCTCTCTTGTTTAAAAGAAAACAGGTCAGAAGGAACAGAAATAGAGGAGAGGAATGGAGACTCATACAACATACTTCCACATTCAACAAAAAGGTTATTTCAGGTAAGGGTTTACTGTCTTTTTCTTTTTCTTATTTTTGGCCTCAAGAAGCAAAGCCTGAGCTGTGGAGGGGGACTGACCACACCAGACTTGATTTCAAACATCCCTCTCTGTTTTTCTCTTATAGAGAACACCTTTGTCTAAAAAGAAGAAGAATATGTGACATCCGCACTGGCTTCAGGCCCTAATCATCGTCCCTTTGTCAGAGAGGAGAATCGAGACTTTCATGGTTGCCCCTCTCTGTGGTCTTTGTTGCTCATCACTGTGGATGTGAATGATGAGATCAAAGGCACAAAAATGTAACTGATCAAGTGTGGAATCTCGCTCATCACCTCAGAGTGTGATCACACTCAAGGTGCCTGCCATGGCGAGGTGAAACGGAATGTGTGTGCATTTGTGAGCCCGTGCAGACACACTGTGGGATACATTCTGTGTATGTGAGCATGTGTATGTCAGTGGTTTGTATCCGATATTTCTGCAACGTGTTTTCTATGTTCTTGTCAGGTACATGGAAAGGTAATCTGAGGTACTCCTGAACCACCTGAGAATTTATTTAGAAAAAAAAAAGGAAAAAGAAAAAAGAAAAAGCTGTGGGGCAGATGGGCAGAGGACTGCTTTTTCTTCGCCATCCACACTTGTGTTAAATTTAGCCCCATTCTGGCAAAACAGCAGCTGTTGGGAGCTAAGAGAGATGAGGTGGAGGAGAGCGGAGGGAGGGAGACGAGGCAGAAGAAGGGTTGGGGAAAAGGAGAAGGTGGAGGACAGAAAATGACAGAGGGCGAGAGCGGGGAGTGAAAGGGAAAAAAATAATAAGGAGAAAGGTGGTGCAGGCAGGGGCTATAGCATGTCTTCCACCAGCCTCTCCATCCCCTGTCGGATGTGTTGGGGAATGGGCCGTAAAAGAGGGGGTTCAGTGTGAGTGAGTGATAGAAGGGAAGATGGGGGAGGACAACCTCGGCTTGTCTAAACTCACAGTGGTGCGCCAGGCTCCGCGCCTCTTCATCACTGTCTATCACTTCTATTCCTGACACCTCAATGTCAGGGAGAGTGGAGACCAACACAGGGGCACTGACAGCAGGAGAGAGAGAATACTAGGGGAGGGCTCGAGCTCCGGATCATGTCAAGAGTTACTGAAAGGGAAGCTAGCAGAAATAGAGTAGGAAATTGGTGTGTGGGTCTGTGTGCAAACCCTGTGTTCCCCTCAGAGAATGATTGATACTATGTGTTTGTGCATGTGGAGGGCCTGTGTATCTGCATACACCTTACTTGTATTCAAGATAACACTCACCTGCTCCACCCAGACTCCAGATCCCTCCTCAGGAGCCCAGAGGATCATGGTTTTATCCATGGAGGCAGAGAGCAGACTGAGAGGCTGTTGCAGCTCGCCACCTGCAGGGGGAGACAAAGAGACAGTGGATAACAGCATAACAGCAACATACACAATACCATCCAATTTTTAATAATACAATAGCAAAGATTAGAGAACAGTCAGAAAAATAACCATTTGTGCAGCATAATTGTTTCCCATTATCTATCTTGTTAATCATCCGCTCAGATTTATCTCTAGAACCACTGCATTATGAAAGTAATATCTGATGCACCTCATTTGATAGAAGCATCAATCGATGCTCCTGTGGCAAACTGCAGGCATCAGATTTGAAATGCCAAAATCACAAAACCAGCACTATTTTGAGAAAAGGTCGCTCTGTATATGTATCTATTTATCTGTTAGGTGTTATTAATAATATTACATTATTTCTTTGATAAAACAGTGTCCTCTTTCTTAACTTTTTAGCTCATACTAAAGGGTGTGTGAAATTCATATGTTTCATATTAACTTGAAAGACCAGGATAACTTACTATTGACCGCAGTTTACAACAGTTTGAGAACATTTTATGCTACAGCAAACAGCAAACTGGAACAACACACACCAAGGAGATGAAGAGGGAAAGAGAGCATCCGGATAGTCCATCATAGTTTATAAAAATGCAGCGCAGTGAGAATACAGATGTTTCATAGGGAAGACGAGCATATATAACTCAATAATCGTTGTCTGTTTCTAACAGTTAACAGAGACTCCAGCCTGCAATGTAGTTCATAGTTCACTGATAAAACACAGAACTGTTCAGTAAAAGCTCTCTCTCCCCCTCTCTCTTCCTGCTGCGAGTCTGCATCAAACTGTTTCTTTTTTTTTAAAAATCCATTGTTTTTTATAACACCCTCAGCACCCACTTCTCGTGTCTAGAAATAAAAACCTTGGTCCTCATTTGATGCTCCAAGATCCAAGATTGAAATGAGGTCACACACTTTTGGTGCACTTTTAAACAATAGAAACAAAACAATGCTTTTAGTGCGTTTGGGCCTTTTTGTCTGCCCAGTAACCATAATTTTACTTTGTCTCCACAAATGATCAAGATTGGTAGCAAACAATACTGACATATGATACTTTGTATCTAGGATGCCTGCTCTGATGCATCAAATCAAGCCCTTCCCTTCATGTGTTTACAGGTCAAAAGACTGACCAATCTCAGTGGAAGGAAGATGCAGAGCATTTCCCTACAAACACAACCTGCAAGGGGAGCGCAAAAAAAATCATTTTTATTACAATACTGGTATTGTGTCACATTTTATTATAATCAATGCTTAATGATAACAAAAAAATATAGTTTGTAAAATGGAAAAAATAATCACAACAAAAATTTCAATATATGAGCAACATAATTGCAACTACCTTTGCCTTTGCACTCAGCATATTTGCTGCATAATTGTGCAGCTTCATTTATGTACCAATTATGCATGCACTTAAGTATCTAAACATAATGATGTGTGATGTACACAAAAGCTGGGATGGGTGTGAAGTGATCTTGATGTAACAAGCTTTTAATGCAACCAGAGTTTAAAGAGAAGATTTAGCACATTCATCAGCGTTTCCCTCGAGAACTAATTAAGCCAATAACTTTTCACACGTTTGTCACATTTTTTTCACTTTATTTTCTTTGAAATTGTCACTGTCTCTTGCTGCCTTTTGTAAGCAACAGCATTGTAAGACAAAGCAAGAAAAACATTGTTTTTCAGCTTAGCGTGCAAGACAATCCATTAACTTTCACCGGACATAGAAACTGAATAATCAATGAAAATGTTTCAAGAGATGTACGTATGTCTAATCAGGACTCCCACTCTAAAAATCATTTTCCAGAATTTTTCCAGGTTATTTTAGTGATTATATGGCTGGCATGAAAAAACATTTAACATTTCATGTCATGAAAAAACATTTCACTTTATGTATACTCAACTTTACCCAAATGATGCAAAGTTTAAAAAAAAAAAAGTAGTTAGCAAGTATTTAGCCAGTGTTTGCCCAACACACATTTGAAACCAGAACTCTGAGCCAGAGTTGAATCACAAATGTTAAGCCTTTGCAGGCAAAACAAGCTAGCAAGGACAGCAACTTTATCAACTGAACCAAACATGCTAACCAATTTAACACTAAAACAAGTTGGGAGGAAAGTAACGAAACTAATAACAACTGCCACAGCTACAGTGACTAATATTTGCAATTGGAGGATAATGTACCTTATATTATTTAGGATTTCGGCCACTTAAGTTGTAATGTCATCCAGCCTACAGGTGCTACCTGTGACATGACTTGGAGGTGTGTTCACAGAGTTTTACAGCATAACAGGGAGCAGCCTATTCAAAATACTTTTTTATCAATAAAGTACTATTTGGACGTTAATACGACCCTGAAAGTAACCCCTTCTGACAGCAATGTTATCTGTCTGAGGAGCTTTAATAGAGGAATATGAGAAAACTGCAAGATTTTCTTCCATTTTCTGTGTTTTCCAGGACTGGAAAATTGGTCAACTGTTTTTCAGGTTTTCCAGGAAGCAAAACATTTTGATTCACACTATCAAGACATTTTAGCAGGAGCGTACTTCTAATTATCTACACATTTTGTAAACAATTACAATAATTTCTCTGGATTTCAATTAAGGTACCTTTGTAGCAAGGAGGTTGCCAGTGGACTCCATAGACCCAGTTCTCATGGCCTGCCAGGACTGTCTCAAGGGACACCGCAAAGACAGAGGACACATCTATACAGGAGGACAGAGAGGCCAGATAAAGGCTGTTATCAACATGTCAGTTTTATGCTGTGAACAAGAGGTAGGTAGCTCATTAACCGCGTAGTTATACATTTTTTGCTTTAAAAAAATGTCCTTTCTTTTTGGGGCCAATTACATGTAAATCTAAATGTTCCATGAAAATCAATTACACCGAAAAAGGTAAACACACACACGCTTGGTTCTTTATGGAGGTCTGTAACCACCATGTGCCATTAAACCATCAAAAAGCATGTCTCTTCATTTGGTTAATTAGCAGCCTTTTTTTATAATCAAGCCTGCGCGGCTCACTCACCTCTCTCCTTCACTTCAAAAACGTCCTCTTTCATTTTGATGATGGCGTGATCGTCCTCTGTGCGGGCGTCTGTCCCAGACTTGGCACACAGCCTCCACACTCTGATGAGACAGTCCTGTGAACAGCTGGCTAATAACAGCTCCCCACCTGAACGAGTCAGAGAGAGACAACCTGAAAAGCTTCCCAAGCGAAAGACATTTTCTCTCTTAAAAAATACCCAATTATTGAATTTAACAACACTACCTTTGTATGATTTATTCTGCTGTGGTGCTTTGATAGAATTGATGTTTTTTGGGAAAATTTAATTTGATATCAACTTTTCATTCCAAAGTAAATCAGTGTGAACAGTAAATATCTTGTCTTTGTTCTGTATTCAATTGAATATAGGCCAAAAATGTTTTGCAGATCATTGCATTCTGTTTTTATTTATGCTTGACACAATGTCCCAATTTATCTGCAGTTGAGGTTGTATATTTATCACCTTAGACATGTAATAGTGATCATGCTAGCAAATAGTTGCTTATCTGCACACCCAGCAGACTGTTTTCTTCATTTCTTTGTTAGAACTGTTATCAAGGCATTATAGAAGAATGCTGCTGACTGTGACGTGGCCAGTAAGACAGCAGGAGCACAGGCCAAATATAGACAGACAGGTGGTAAACAAAGCACATGCCACTATCTCTGAGTGCCCCCCGTCTGTCAGGTTATGCGTTTCAGGTTTAGCCCAATGGCCACTGGCCCAGGTTTGCCCCTGCCAAGATAAAAAGACATAATAAAAATTCTTCTGTTGCTTCCATCTAAGGCCTCCTGAATGCTGGGACAGGTGGGAGAGAGGCTATTGTTATTCATCAGTCATGAAGTAATGATTACAATGATAACTTGTTTTGCTACTTATCAGAAACTTTGTTGAAACTACTTGTGGTAGTGACTTTCTTTCATGGAAAACTGTTTTGATACTTGTAAAAATAATTTACCCATAGGCAAAAAATAAATTTAAAACTTGAAATTAAAATAGTCTTGAATCATGGGTGTGTGGTTTGTTTGTTTTTATGCATAAAATTTAGCAGTTTTGGGTGTCTTATTTGTACCACGGTATGAATAGCAACATGGCAGCAATTTGGCTGTTCACACCCAACCCCCTTATTTTTGCTATAAAGAGCAACAAATTCACTCTTGGAAAGAGGCTGCGGTGGATGAATTGGTTAAGTGCAGGGTTTTCCTGCAGGAGAGATCAGTCTGAGTCCGAGTAGACAACAATAATTTGTCACATGTCAGTGGTACCTGTAATTGCAGTTTTTTAAAATATTATTTTCAGTTTTCAGTCACATTTTGGTTGGGTTTAAGCAACAAGATTATGTGGTCAGATTAGGGAAAGATCATGGTGGTCTGTGCTGTATTCAAATTGTTGGCTACGGACACCTGGGTGCTCGTTTCTGCCACGTTAGGCTATGTACACCCAGGTGTAAATAGAAACATTGGTTATTCCACCCCGGTTCCAAGTAGACACATTGGCTATTCCAACCTGGGTTTAAATAGCATCTGCCAAATTTTGAAGGACCAGTGTGTAGGATTTAGTTGATTTAGTGAGCTTGCAGATTGCAAATACCTTGTCTTAACCTGCCCGTCCAAGTGAGTAGGAGAACCTATGATGGCAGCGAAACTCATAAAAAATATGAAAGCTTGTATCGAGAACCAGAGTTTGATTTATCCCTTCTGGGCTACTGTAAGAACAGGGCAATGCCATATGGTGGATAGAAGAGAGCAGACATACACGAAGAGAGCAGATATATATGTTTCATTCTAAGGTAACAAAAAAACAAAAAATTCTTGATTTCAGGTGATTATACATTATACACTCCTAAAAAATACTGGGGTGAATCTTGACCCCCAAGATCTCAAAACAAACAAACATTTATGGAAATCAGAAGGTGAAAAATTACTTGCTAAACAAACGTCTTTTATCTAGAACAGTTCCTTCTCCATGGAGGTTGCCATGTTGCACCACTATGTTTCTACAATAGCCCAACCCGGCCCGTGGTCAGGCGTATTAAAAACACTTGTTACAGACAATTGTTCCAAAGAGTGCACAGATGTATATCAAAAAACATGTTAATAATGCAACTGGTACATTAAAGATAATTTCTCCCTGACATGCAGAAGAGACAAAGCAAGCAATGACTCTTACTGTTGACCACTAAGCTGGTTTACCCACAGCCGAGTTGGCTTTTACCCACGGTGACATGAACAGTTGTTACAACTGGCACTAGAGCAGAATGAGCGAAATGGGCACAGACACCCTGCAATTTTTGTTGCCCCAGTCTGAATTCAAAATAATGAAAATAAACATGAATTACATCAGACTATATTGTAGCCTCTATGAAATCAGATATCTGAATGGTATAAACCAATTACATGATTCCTGCATTGCATAACCAGGCGTTTTAAAAATTAAATGAACAGGGTGCAGTTATCTTAAGAGGCAATATTAGGAAAGAGGGAGACAGCTGTGTATGGGACACACACTCATGCTACGCCTCCGCTAGGCTCCGGTTTAACACACAGCTGGTTTGGTGTTTTACAGCCAAAGTGATGCATGTAAACGACACTCTCAGTGGTTTGGTTACCGTTGGGCTGACTGTGAAAGGAGGAATGACAGAGTATGTGTTCACATCAGTTTGTGAACTGAAAACTGACATTAACTAGCTGATACCAAGACAGGATTGATCCTCTGCAGGCAAAACGCACCTTTATGACCCATGGTGCACATGAAAACAGTCTTTGATGTAATCATTTGATCTTTTTTAATATAATAAATCTTTCAAGGGAAGACTGAACTAAAACATGAAAACAGACCCTCTCCTGTGTTTTAAATAAAGTCAGACTGCCCTTCCTTCAGCAAAAATTAACATTACAACACACCAAGTGATAATATTGGTAAAAGCCATGGTTGACAACATGTGACCAGCTGATTTTAAACTTTTGCCGATTTTATTCTATTAAGATTGATGTAAAGAAAATGATTTAGAAAACAGACTACAGTAGGACACACAAAGACAGAAAATAGCATCATGCTCTGAATCCCAGTGTTTAATAGTTATGACAAACGGCACCTCTAGTGCTGCAATTTGCCATCTGCCAAGTCATAAAAAGAACAGAATGATTTATTTAACCACTATCACAGCAGAGAGAGGGTTTTGTCATTCCTATGGGGATATTTGGTATAAACAAACTTCTCTGTGTCTCTTTGCTGGCTCGGAGCTTGGCAGCGTGGAGTAGGTCATAGACTGTGAGTGGGACGGAGACACTGGTGGAGAGGGCTGGTTAAGGAGATGAAATAGCTTTTACACAGTCAGAACAGTGCAGTAATGAAGTGCCCTTGAAGAGGGTTACACAATTAGGAGAGCCTGGATTGGATCCACGCATTGCCATGTGCATTACAATACTGTGGAAAGCACACTGGTTGGTGCAGCTGGAGTCAAAATAACTGGTTTAAAAAGCTGGACACACAATGTCTAGTTTAGATTTTTTTTTTTTAATGCTCCAAGGACCCAAAAAGAAAAAAAAGTGTCTTTTTGTTACTTTTTGCTGTAAGACAGTCAAAATGTACTTGTCTGTCTTTCTGTTTCTGATGAAGGTTGTGACTGGAAAAATCATTCTCCTCCTTTTAAAGCCTGATATTATCCAGCTTTGCAGGCTTGCTTAAGATAAACTGAACCACAAGCAAATATTTTCAAGCCTTCAGAAGACAAAGACCACCATATCAGAAACAAGCAGGTGTATTACATCCCAAATTTGCCATTATATGCATCTATACAATTGTAAGACTATCCTAACAAATATCTAGATCCTTAGCCTCTATTTGTAACTTATCACGAAGCCATATTGGAGATACTCCTCATTATATTTCCTTAGTTTTGTTTTTCATCAACATGACAATCATTAATTTGTTGCCATAGTAGCCGGTTGTTTTAAAAATCTGTCCATCTTAACCAATTTCTGACTGACTGCCTTGACACCAGAGCCATGGAGCACAAGCTTTGTCAGCTTGCCAAAACCCAACCCTGGTGATTTGAGTCGTTACTCCTGTCACCACCGACCAAAAAAATCCTGGGCTCAAATCACAGCCTTGGTGCCCTAATAAAATCTGACTGGACCTCAGAAGATGCTGTGCCCGGCTGCATAAACCACCTTAAGTTTCAAACTTTGTCCCCTAAGCAAAACATTTAACTTAAACTGAAGGGTTCATTTTGTAATGCGACATAAAGCCTCTTAGGTTGTCTCCTTGCCTGTTTGTTTAGACGAAGGCTTTCGTGGCAGTTACAGTCATAATACAGCACATATGCACTTCAATTACCATGGTTACTCTTCACTCACATCATTCTTTAATATTACTAGACAGCATTATTGTCAGTTGTTAGCTATCTTCTTCAAAATGGGCAACTAAGGCAACATTCTCACAGAAAGTAAAAATGGCCTGAATCTGATCTTTCAGGTCATGTGACTCAGATGTGATTTTTTTTTTCATGACAGTGTGAACAGCACAAGTCACTTGGAATCTTATCTTTTTCTCTTTTTCAATCAGACTTGGGACACTTTCATGTGGTCCAAAATCAGATACAGGGCTGATTTTCTGCAATGTGACCTTAGTGTGAACAGTCATATCAGAATTAATGTGACTTTTTTTTGTCACTCATCTGCTTGAAGTTTCTTGGAGCACTCTTGTGGAGAGGCAGTGACAGGTAAAGTTAAAAGCAGCCCTTGACATCCTGAAAATTTTGATGAAATCTGTTTCTGTGAAGCCATTCACATCACAATCCCACCACTCCGTGCTCCGAATCTGCATCCACACAGACACCTCAGTACAGGAATAGCAGCCATTATTATCATTATCACGCTATCACATGCTTGGAGGAAAATTTATGGGAATCCTTAGCCGAAGTGTCGTTATGCAACCAGGCACATGCGATTTGCACAGTATATATTGCATGTATATCTGTCTTAAAGTTAAGTGAGAAGTGCAAACGTCCTCTAACAGCAGCACTCACCTAGAGATGTCCATGCCACTCCACGAACCCAGTCTTCATGTCCTTGCAGTGACATTGCTTTCAGGAGCTGTTGTAAAGCAATTTAAAGAAGGTCAAATGTTGCCCTCAAACTTTAGAAATTCAAATGAAAGACTTGGCACAGAATACATGAATGAGCTGCCCCTGAGAGAGTATCAATCTGGGCTTACCTGTCTATCAGACTGCACATACAGATGCACCTGAGAGTTATCACCCCCACAGGCCAGAATGGGAACTGTGAGAAAAGAAGGTTAGGTTTTCACACACAGTCACAATCATGGCATGGCAGGCTGCATACATTTACATGTACAGTAGGTCTCATTTTTTCAAACAGGAGTGTAGTGGAAGGAAAGGATGAAGAACAGCATCAAATAAACGAAAGGCATGTAAACTAGAAAGGCAAAATGACACGAGACACTTCAAACGCAGGCTGCATTTTGAATATGACATTCGGTTACAGGCACTAAAGCAGTGGTGCAAATTGAGATGGATGACATGAGAGGAAAAATGTCTGTGTGTTTGAGTGTGTGCGGTGCACAACTTAAAGGATGTCTGTGTAGGAACAGCTTAGGCTTACCTCTGCTGCCTGGCAACAGTGCCAGCGACACATCCATCATGAAACTGCTGCCAAATGATAAGGTATGGAGGCACTCAGCTGAGGAACACACATGCACACTGAATTAAGCTTTCTGATGCCCTAGAACTAATACTCCTAAACAATTAAAATCAATAGATATTTATTATGTATATGGTTTGTGGTTTTGTGTCAACAACAAATACTTATTTTTACTGTTCATGTATGAGACATTTGCCTCTTTTGTGCAGAGGCCATGGGTCTTTCAAGCTGCCACAATCTGCATACAGGCACCAACAAAACATGGATAGTATTTTTATCCAGGAAAACACCCCAAGGTTATGACCAGTCTGCATACAGACATGCTTTCCATGACTGTCAAGTAGCATCAGTGTTCAACTGCAGTGACAGGTGGATAGAAACTTTCAACAAAGCAAAGCTGTTATGGGTGACAGCTTTGAAAACAAAAAGAAAAGAAGATATGGATGACAGCTTGGAACAGCACTGATATACAGCTATATACAGAAACTGAAGTAATATTAGAATTAATACAGCTATTGTGATTCTGTCAACTCATATTATTTAGGAGATAAGAACATTACAGTGAGAGACTCCACTGTATTTATAATCATATCTGTCAAAACAAAACATGGCATTTCACCTTTTCCTTGTGCTGCCCACATATTAAGTTCTTTTTAAACTAAGAGAGTCAATTATCAACACAATATCATAGATTTTATGCACCGTTACAAGTTCTGCAGCACTGCAGGAGTGAGGCAAACTATCATGTTGCCATGCCCTCTAGCAGCCACTAGGGGGCAGATATTCTAACTGTAAGTGATTGAATAAATTGATTATTTATTTATCGAGCAGGTCTAATACTGTATGTGAGTCTGTTACTTTTTGGATAGAGTGCCACATCCTCCCCAAAATACAAGGTACCTACAGTGTAAAAAAAAAAAAAAAGTTGAAACAACTCAAAATTTTGCTGCAGTTGAGTTTTGAAATAAACTTTTTAAAAAAATAAAGTTTTGTTGACCCATAATCTTTAATTGAGGTAATTTACTTTCCTTATTTAGATCATCTTGAATCTGTAAAAAAAAAAAAAAACTGAATTTCAAATATTGGTCACACTGAGCTATGTACCTGAATTGTCATTTGGGTACATGAAAATAAATATTACACTCTCACTTCAATGAGTTCACTCAATAACTTCTACAATACTTTTTCTGGGGGTTTCTAGAACTCAAAGATTCAAGTTTATCTAAAGAAGAAAAGTAAATTATCTCAACAAAAGATTAGTAGTTGGTAAAACCTTTTCAAATTTTTTGAAAAGTTTGAGCCCTGAATTCTAAAGTCAGGAAAAAGTCAGAATTTTTTTTTTCCATAATACTGACAATATCCAAAAGGTTACATTTCTAAGTTTCTAGTTTCTAAGCTGAGGTCTGAACCCTTAACAGGGGTCACAAGATGGATCGAAAGGGTCATGAATCAATTATTTGAGCGCAAATACAAAATTCTGGCCATCTTTTAGACTTTTCTCCATTTTACAAATGTTTTTCTTAAGGAACGCTGCAGTTTTAGCTCTTAATGCCTCTGAAATTATTCAGTTGAGACAGTCTGAGAAGGGAAAATCACTCTTTGATTGAAATGTTCCCAAGTAACATGGGTTTGAACAGGAATTAGGTCAAGTAGACATTGTTTCACACTAAAAGGGTCAAAAGAAAAAAGTTTGGGAACCACCAAATTAATAACGACCAATCCTGGCCAATTTCCTACTTCAACATACTATCCTTTTGTACATATTTCAATATTACTATGGCAACAAAACACTGTACCATAGCAAAACCACAGGCTGACACTAAAATGTATTTGCCAGGATTGTGTATCTCTTACCTTCTTTGTTTTCATTACAGAGCCACAGTCTGACTGTGGAGTCAGATGCTGTGGAGGCCACCAGGATCTTTGAATCCTCCGTGTAGATGGCATCCACTGCACAAACTGGACCAGTATGGCCCTTGCACTCCACTGACTGGATGAACTGGAAACAGCACAGCACACTTTAGGAAATATCTAAAAAGAGAGGCAGGAACACTGTCTAATGAAACAGGTGGCTTACCTTCCCATTTTGAGCCTCCCAGATGATGAGCCGATTGTCAGAGCCTCCTGAGACAAGATGACTCTCTGGAGCTGCAGCAACAACAACAACACAGTAAAGTAAAGATACACCATATGGCTAAAAGTGCTTTGTGCACTTTTGGTCTGTGCTATGCCACAATTAGGGAAAAACTTAATGCTACTGCATACACAGATATTTTGAGACAATAGTGTGCTTCCAACTATGTGGCAGCTGTTTGGGGAAGGCTTTCTGAGCTCTAGGGGGAAGGCTTTTTTTCAGGTTTTGAGTGGAAGAACTTGACAAGCCTGCACAGAGCCCTGACCTTAACCTAATCCAGCACCATTTGGGATGAACTGGAACATGGACTGTGAGACAGGATTACTGCACAGCATCAGTGCCTGACTTCACTAAAGCTCTTTTGTTGCTGAATGGAAGCAGGTCCCTGCAGCAAGAATCTTATGGAAAGCCTTTCCAGAACAGTGGCTTTTAAAACAGCAAAATAATACCTATGGTTTCAGAATGAGCTGTTCATCGGTCTCAAGTGTAAAGTTGAGGTGTCTGTCAATATATGTTTTTGACCATACAGTATATATTCCATTGGTGTCCCATGAGCCGAACAGCCCTTTAACAACCTCAATCTGGTCCTTTGATCATTTATAAATATGAAAAAAAAAAAAACTAAATGCATCTATGTGTTTATTAAATCAAGCTGCTTCTAATCTAGGATTTAGTAAAGTTCACTGTGTTTTCCTGTACTTTTGTACACTTTTTTTCCCAATAGACCTTTTTCACACCAGCCATATTGACATGAAACAGTAGGGTAAACTAGAGCTGAGTGACATGGATTATAAATAAAATCTCTATATTTTTAGGCCACAATATATATCGCAATATATGCATTTTCTCTAAAATAATATATCATAAATTCATAAACAGGGCTGAGCAATATCAAATATCACACCATTTTTCCCCAAATATGTCACTATCAATGTAGGAATGACTACTGCTGCTTTCACAAAATACTAAAACACAATAATCAGTAATGTGAACATAATGACTATAAGGCAAATGATAGAATAGCTAGAACAGTGTGGTAAATTCAGAAAATTAGTCACTTTACTGCAATGCAGCCTTTGAAAGCAGGAAAGACAACACTTCTGCCATATCATGATGCAACAATAGCCAAAATCTAAGACGATATCAAGCCTCATATCATGATATCAATATAATATTGATATATTGCCCAGCCCACCAGGTAAACACTGGTGTTACCAATGATATTAATTAATCTCCTGTTACATTTAATGTAGCAGAACCTTTCCAGTGAGTTAACATGCACAACAGCAGCACCCTGACTCTGTTTACCCTGACTGTAATGGAACCTAAATTAATTAATTGGTAACACCAATACCTGCTAGTTCATATCAAAATGCCTGCTGCAAAAAAGGCCCGGTCCATTATGAAAAAAAAAATACAATAAAGTCAGAAGAAAATAATAGAAGCAGTGTTTTACACACATTTAAATCCCTGATTTACAGGTCAGCCATTGGAAATGTAAACACTTTCTTGGCACTATATTTTTTTCAGCTCTGGCCCTTCTAAAAGTAATTGCATAGGCCTGCCATAAGGGTTACGAACTTGGCTTTTCACAAACTTTTGAGAAAAACTTGTTGAAAACTATTGTCATTTACACCAGCGATGTAATTTCAGATCCATAGATACTGAGCCTTACTTAAATCAAGTCTTAATAAAACATTTCACTTCTGAACATTTATTGTGGTGGTACATCAAATAGTCGAGACACTAATATAACAGATCACAACCATCAGTTTGACAGCTCCATCAGTTTCTTCCTCCTCCTCACTCACCACAGTCCTCTCTGTGAACCCACTGGACTGTATTCACTCTGCCTGTGTGTCCATTCAGCACAGCCACAACTCTTCTCTCCTGAGGTAAAAAACAAAAGGTGTGTTTACTCAAACAACGAACAAAATTTATTTTAATTTAATTTATTTTATTCACAAGTAGAGGATGCTCGGCTATCGTTAGCTGTGACAACTAACACCGACATTTGGCTTTACAGTAGAAATTAGACAGATTTTACTACCTGTGGGTCGTACAGAGCCACGGAGTTACATGTCCCAAAAGCAATAGTCCCTCCATGACCCCAAGAAACAACATTTGGTGTCCTGTTTGCACAACAAGCTACATGGCATGTTTCAATTACGGGCGCCGCCATCTTGGAAGCTGTAGTTGTGGTGTTACTGTAAACGTGGCTGTAGTTAAACCGCCACTTGCTAAGAAACGTTCCACATCCAACGGTCGACAGTTCGATAATAGATTAAATGTTTTAGAAACGTTTTCACACATTGAATCATACGCATTTATCTTTTTTTGTTCTATTGCGTTTTATATTGGTTTTAATATCACTGACAAGAAAACACTAATTTGTTTCAACTCACTGCTGCTGTGCACTGCTGAGTAATGTCCACTAGGTGGCGCAAGAGAATCACAGAATCCAGAGAGGCTACTCTGATTTAAATGTGGTGATAAATTAATATAACCAACTCTATATTCTAATTTGACCTTATGTAAGATCATAATTAAACAGCACTGCAGTATGGATACTGTCAAATTCAGTGTGGAATTAACCAAAGTAAGCTACAGAATTAAAGATTATATGATTTAATGTATCTTAATTCACTGTGTGAAATAAAGTGAAAAGGGGTAATAATGATTTGATTATTTATTGTATTTATATATATTTTTAATCTTCCTATAGGGAGTCATAGGTCAGACCAACACAGATTTGGTAGGGATTTAGAGTGGAGAGATTTTAGTAAGAAGGATGCTTGGAGAACACTGTCTAACAGCTGAATGTTGGTCCCCACATCGATTACACCACCCTGCTGCATCTGTCTATCAGTAAGTGGCAGTGAAGACAACATATGCATTTATTGCAGTATACATTATACGAAATGGCAATACTATTGATAAAATATTTTATTTTAATGTTTATTTTATGTTTATTTTATTTAAATATTTATTTAATGTTCATTTTATTTAAATGTTAGCTAGTTAGTTTAAATGTAGCACCATAAAATACAGACTTTTATATTCATAATATGCAGTAAAATTTCACATAAAATTGCTTCATTGACACCAACTGAAAAAGAGGAGAAAAATAAACACACTTGAAAACAAGAATGTTCCTTCTATCTTGTCCACTGGTTATCTATACAAAATAGAGTGTTCTAATTGCATTTAATGCAAAATATAACAAGCATCTTGAAGAAAAGTTCTATCAGGTCAGAAACTGCATTGTCCACATGAACTCGTCATTCACTTTATCATCTGGTAAATCTAAAGTCTCTAATTAATGAAGGGCCTCCACATCTTCTCAAAAATATGCTGTTTTAGCCTTAAATATGTAAGTTATCCTTTCTTGCGAGAGGCTTGATAACACCTGTCTGACTGAGTAGCGCTTGGCCTGTGAATATTTTTCCTTCACAGAGCACTACATTTTTTAGCGTAAAGCAAGCTGACGTCTATAATTTCTCGCTCATTTTTATTATAATTATGTTTGTCTGGAAGTATGAGCTCAAGTCACTCAGGTTATATTTCATTTAATTTCATGTAATGTTTATTTGATAGGGACAGATAAATTATGCATAGAGGATTACACAGCAATTATCCCATGCAATCCATCATAGCATTTATAGCAACATTCACATACAAATATACACAGCATACACATATATGCATGCATATATATATATATATATATATATATATATATATATATATATATATATATATATATATATATATATATATATATATACTGTATACTAACAGTATGGATGGATGAGCAAGATGTCAGCAACTGTAAAACTCTGATATGATACCACTTTTCACACTGTCCTTTACCACCATTTCCCCCAGAGGTGAGTGTAGGGGTCTGGTAAGTGAATTATTACGATTTAGTTTTAACAAAGCTTCCAAGTTGGAGGAACTTGAAGAAATGTTTTCTATTGAGGTTGAATTTAGACCTCAGCTCTTCAAAAGATATCATAATACAAGAGTCTGACAACCTGTTGATCTATACAATAACATGAGTGCTTGGTGTATCTACCAGGGTACGGTGGTGTCTTTATTAGACTATTCAAGGGTCTAGCAGGTAATTCAAGCACATCTTAGCAAAGTCAAACATTTAAAACTTGCATTTCTATTTTTTGCCTTGGTCTAAGCCCAGATAAAATATAATGCATATAAATAAAATGGCTGATGAAATTCTGCATTATTTTGAAATTTCTCCATAAACAGTCAAGATGCCACAGTAAACACACACTGCATTGTCGGACTGTATTATCCCCTCACCAAGCGTTGACTGAGGATGACTGGTCGCAGCTGAGCTAGCTGCCAGCCAGACAGCCTTGCTTGTTTTAAAAAAAAAAAAAGCCCCTAGGCCCTTTAGATTTCAAAGGTTGAGGCGACACTTTTGTCACAAGGAGTTTCCAGGCACCCACTTGACATGATCAGGGAGAAAAATGTGATGGCATCTGTGAACCCTTGAGACGATATGATAGATGACAATGTAGCAAAGACGAGCAGGGATAGAGACAAATAATATGAGGAAGTGAGAAGGGATGGAGGAGGGGAGGCTGGGTCTTTTTTGGCTTCCCTCTGACTGTGCTGACTTGTGGTGTGTGTGTGTGTGACAAAGACAAAACAGACGCACTGTCACCAACACTGGAGTGGAAAATAGATTGTGTTCGTCTTGCTATTGTTGTCCCTCCTCACTCAGCCTCAGACAGGATTCAGACAGACTTGGCAGGGTGAGACGACCTCTCTGTGGAGGATACCCATGCATCTATGGCTCTCATCTCAAGAGTGGCAGCTAGGCGAAAGCTGGGATGTAGCCAAACAGCTGCGTCTGTGCAAAAACATCTCTATTATCTTTGTGCCGCTCTAGCTATTCATTTATCATCATCTAGTGGTGAAATCTCTGTACCTGCTTACACAATGCAGGATTAGTTTGATCAAATGTGATGGGTCATCGCAGGAGAGGGAGTGCAGATTTATTTCGGAGAGATCCTGTCCTATTTTTCCACTCTAAAGAGTGTAAGGATATGCCTTTGTGTGAGTTTTGGGAACATGTCAGTGCAGCAGGGTGAAGAGGGTGGTGATGGGGTCATCCAAGGAAAACACTTTGATTTAGCCCGTAGGACACAGTCTGCATCAGCTATGATGTTCTCATTTAATGGCTACAGCAGTCAACAGATTGAAAAACAGTTTCCTTCTAATTATTATGTCTATCTATGGTGGAGACATTGTGGGACATGGATTTCAGGGTTCTTGTGGGTGTTGGAAATCCTTGGAAACACTTGAATTTTAATGCAACGTTTTCAAGGCTCGAAAAGTGTTTGAAACTGCTTGAAATCATAATTGCATTACTTTCATCATAAATCATTCTGTCTCAATAGTTGGCTTTTTAGATAAAGAAATAAAATAATTGCCTTTTGCATACAATGAAGTCTTTTCTGATGTGTGTCCTCTGGTGGAAAAGTGAGTGGGAGGGGAACAGACAACAGTATGCCAGGAGGTTGCTGTTTCGAACAGCGCTGAATTGAAAATGAAAAAGGTTTTATTAAAATTTAAGTTATATGTTGATTGATCGTTTTATAGTGGTCACCATTTTGTGAACCCTTTCTGTATTTGTGTCTGTTTAACTAAAGGGTACAAAATGTTTTGAAATGGGTCGAGTATTGAGGAAGACCTCTGCAGCCAGTGGAAGCGAAACTGAGCTGCAACATAATCCTTCCCGGCAACTGTGTCGTCAAAGTAAGTCCACTAAAAGTGCTTATTTTTTGTTACTGACAGGCTCAGACTGTCAGTGACAAACTCTGATGAAAATAGTCAACATTTAAGAATGAATCACTACAGAGACATACTGTACCTTTTTTAAAGAGTACAATCCTTTTTGTTAAACCAGGGACAGCCTCTATATTGTTCAGTTCAAAGCAGACTCCATTGAGAAAGAATAATTTTACCTCTCTGGTCTACCACTGCCTTGACTGGTGAGTTTGTTTGTGTCATTGTGTGACTGTGTGTATTTTTTTTTAACACATTATGTGTAAAATCTGCAGCAAGGGGTCTGTGTGAAGGAGTGTGGGATCATGGGAGTTGTTACCTTCACTGTTAAGCAAACACCATATCTCATGAAAATCTGTCTGGTGTGACTCAGGCAGAAATCATATTCATGGATGAGGTAATATTCAAGTTTTATTCCTCTCACATTTAGCCATGTTTGCTGATTTCCTTCCTCACTCTCTAACGTATCCGATGTATTCCTGGTTTTCCCTGAAATTAGCTAGGAACAGCATGAAATGCCTTGAATACATTGTAGATTTCTCATTGTTTGACCATTGTTGGAAACATTTAGGATAACAAAATATAGGACATATTTCTAGCATTTTTAAACATTTTAATGGGAAATGCTACATGTTATAGCTTTAAATGGTTAAAAACCAAGTTACCCTTTACCCTTGTTTTTGCACCCATATAAGAGCATTGGGGAAAGCTCAACCTGTCCATTCAGAAAGTGTAATATACAGTATTTATATAATAATACCATTTTTCCATTTATCATTTATTCAACATAGTGACCCTGAGCAGGATCCTGACCCAAAAAGTGAGAAACTTTGTCCTATGTAATGCCTACAAGAGGCTCTCCATCTCACTGCTGTCTACATGCATGAAGAATTTATGAAAGTGTAAAATTAAATGGCTTACAATGCAGATAGATAATATCCTTAAATGTTTTATTCATTCATTTAATTGTGCCATATGTTGGCACCAAGTGCTCAATAATAACTCAGTGTGCCTGAGGAGCTCTGAAGCCTATTTGGCAGAGTGGATAGTAATTTAGGGAATAACTGTAATGAACTTCATACTTAAGGGGTTGAGCGATAATAGAGAGACCTTCTGTTTTTCTTTCAACACTAAAATATTCTTGGGGAGTTTAAAGTGTCCTTATTCAATGCTACTTCCTCACTTGCCTACAAACAAGCATATTTTAACTCTGTGGGTGAGACAGGATAAAACAGTACATGTAATGACTCTATAATTATACTATTACACTTTTAAGATGGCAGGTAACCACAGTATTTTGCAATAGCTCACTGTACTTTCTCTGAGCTTTCAGTGAAAGGTGCAGTGTAAAAACAAGTGGATTTATTTTGGTGAATACTTGGTATTGCATGTAATGGTGCAAGTCAGGAAGTCCTTTCTACCTGCGGCCATAAAAATGTATAACTGTTCCCCCTTCTGCAGGAGGGACAGCTGAAAATCAGACACTAATAATACCAATATTATGCACAATTAGTGCTGTCAGGCGATTAAAAAATTGGAGAGATTAATTAATTATGATCTGTAATTAATTAATCTAATTAATCTCTTTTTTAATCTCACCTAAAAATTGCTGAGAAAAGCCCTCAACTTGAGGTATTTTCATTTAAATTCATTACATTATTGTGGTAAAGGACAAAAGATTGATATATAACAAAAGAAAAGTGGCTTTATAAAGTCATGTATTGTTTTTTAGCAGACTTGAACAGATGCAGTAGCCATTTAGCCACATTAGCTGTGGCTGCACTCTCGACTGGGTGCTTTGTGTTGATGTGATGGCTAAACTTGAGCTGCTTCGGTGGTGAGCAAACTCCTTCTTACAAAGAAGGCATATCACTCTACCTTTATCAATGGTGCTGGCTGGCGTTTTTGAAATGTAAATTTCTAAGGGTGTGTATCTCACTGACTGACCGGTTGGATACGTATCTTGATACATGTTCAATGATACGATATATATCTTAGAATTTTTTAAATGACCAACGATTCGGTTCGATTCAGCTCTGTCACGATACAATTCAATATGCAATACAAGAAAATGCAATGTGTGAATCTTTACATTTTGATTCTATTAATGCTACATTTGTAGAGTGATATTAGTTACAAAAGACATCCAGATATTTTTACTAAATATAATAACAGTAGAGACAGAGGAGACATTACAGTGGTGTTAACATCTTATGAATCTCATGTGTAAATGAGATACTGTAGCCTAAATGAGAATCTGAACAAACTTGAAACTGTTTTAAAATATTATATTTTTGCAGTAAGATGATGTGCTGCTCTGTTTCATATGAAGAGTGATGCTCCGTGTTACCTGCTCTCTCAGTCACATGACGTCTCTGTGGCTCAGACTCTTGTCTCTGTTCTCTGCTGTCAGACACGTTTAAATGATTTGCAGCAGAGTTTCTCACCTTTCTTATAAAACACAAACTTATTCTACACCTACGTGTTCTGAAAGTTTGGTGGTGCGACGCGGTACAATGTTTCTGTCGCTGTTTTCAGCGCGGTCTGTTTTGAGCAGATGAAGAGGAGACACGGGCGAGGGAGGAGGAGCGCTTGTTTTGCGTGACGCCGCAGCACGCGTTCAGCGAGAGTGGTGCAGGCAGAGGCAGGAGGAGAGAGAAGACGGAGGAAAACGGCACTTCATTGATGCCAAATGTTAAACATATACGCGTCCTTATGAGATGTATTGATACGCTAGAGCTGAATCGATTTTTGTCCGAATCACGTTCAGCTTTTTACCGATACAAGAACAGTAAAGTTAGAGATTAAAAAATAGATTAACGCGATTAAAAAGCATAACGCGTTAACCATGACCGTAATTAATTAATCGCAAT